>VZTA01029683.1:122371-156843 GCA_013398855.1 Mohoua ochrocephala
CCCTAAACCTTAACGAGGCAATTCCACCACCGAGTAATTTGGGTTTGTAACACCTGGACACCACTCAGAGCTTGTTGGCTGCTCTGTTCCACAGATTAAATCTTGAAAGCTACAAAGATCAAACACCAAAGAAAAGTTGGTTTTTAAGACAATTTCCCCGCGTTTTCCAGCAGTCAGAGCCCTGTTTCCAGACCCTGTTTCCTAACCCCTGTCTCATTCCCTGCAACTGGGCAAACTCTTCCCTGTTCCTGACTCTTGGGATGCTCCCGGAGTTCCTGTTCAGGTGCTGCCGTGGAGAAAGCGCTCTGGAATGTGGGATTTGTGTGTGTTTGGAGCCAAATGGATCCAGGGTTTCAGGGTGTGAGCTCAGGATCCTTCTGTGCCCTGGCTGGGCGGGTTTCCTGTGGGAGCTGGGCAATTCCCTTTTGGGATTAAGGGATGGAAACCTGTCATTTTCAAGCCTCTCTGGAGGTTCTTTACCTCGTGCTGTCGATTAATCCCGGAAAAGTTCGGCTTGGAAGGAGCTTAAATCTCATCCCATGCCACCCTCTACCCTGGGCAGGGACACCTCCCACTAGCCCAGGTCGTTCCGAGCCTTTTCCAACCTGGCCTCGAGCGTTTCCATGCGGAAAATTGATGGGGTTTGCACTAAAAGAGGCCAGAGGAGAAGGAAACCTCAAGAGGTTGTGATTAACCCCTGAGATGAAGCGGCACAATCGTTGCCTGAGTTTTTCTTGGCACGCTCCAGGGAAGGAGCTGTCCCAAAGGCTTGGCCAAAAAAAAAGGGATTTAAGTATTTCTGTGGTGTTTGATGTGAAGGAAAAGGTCCCTGTCAGAGCTCTTGGGGTTCAAAGCTGAAAAGCTGAAGCAGCTGTGGAAGTGTAGGGACAGTTCTGTGCTCCTGCTGCTCCCAGTCCAGAGAGATTCGACCAAAACTTGCTGGGCAGATCCCTGGAATTCTGGGCACGGGGTGAATCTCCCCCATAATTCAGTACTTTCCTACTTTATGCTGGTTTTTCTGCTTCTCACATCCTTGGATTGGGGCAGGTGTGGTTGGTTTCACCTCAGGTTCGAGGTCTGGGATTCAGGACAGTGATCCACGGTTGGGAATCGAGGGGAGGTTGAAGGAGCAGGAGGTGGAACTCCCCGGGATGTGGCATTGCTCTTGTTGGATCCATGGAGTTTATCCCAGCAGCAGCCTGCACTCCTTCAGGTTGCTCTAGGACTCCCAGAGCTCCTCATTTCAAACCTTTTCCCCATCAATATCCAGTGGAATCACGGAATCCCTGAGATTGGCAAAGACCTTTCTGATCGAGGAGCCGGGAGGGGCTGAGCGATCCCGGTGTGTGTGAAGTGGAACCCGAGCTGGGAGAGCTCTGGGAATGCTGCTTCTCCAGGCTCTGAGCATCCCACACTGCTGACTCTGCGCTTTGGGAGGGTGCCCAAGCTGTTGGCTTAGGCTCGGGGGGAGGGAATTTTGCTGCTGGAGGGATCCCGGCTCCAAGTGGGAGCGAAACTCCGCTGTAATTCCGTGTATTCCGTGTCCTTATCCCCTTTTCCCGCTGGGAATTCGCGTCAGGAGCCAGCAGAGCTCTCAGGTTCCTTTCAGAGGGAGAGCAGAAAGGTTTCCTGCGAGGAGCTGCACCCCTGCAGGGTTTTTGGAAGTGCTCCTCTCCCGTTCCCAGGCCACGGCAGATGAATCCCAGCTGAGCCAGCCTGGAAATTTGGAGCTGGGCAAGGGCATTCCCAGCTGTGGAGCTGAGCCCAGCAATTCCATACCCACGGAATCCAAGCCAAATTTATTTTTTTTTGTGCTTCCCAGCTGAAACACTTGGATATTTTCAAAGACATTGGTGCTTTTAAAGCATTTCCAGCTGTTTGGGATCAGAATCATGGCATCTTTAAGGCTGGAAAAGACCCCCAAGGTGGTGGGAGTCCAACCTTTGCCTGACAATGTTGGGAACTCCTGGTGCTGAGGTTGGAATTCTCGTTCCTGAGCTGGGAGGTGGAAGTGTTGCTGGGCATTGCTGGGCACCAGAGCTCCCAAATCCTGGGTTTGGTGTCATTTTTTTTGTTTCTCGACCACTGAATTATTCATTTTTAACTCCTGAGTTGTAAAGGTGCTTTGGGATAAAGGTTGGGATTCACATTTTTAAAAGGGCAGGACATAAAATCGTTGCCTTTTTCTTTAAAACACAGCATAGGAAATGGAAATTAAATGCCCTCCTGAAGTTGTGTTTTCATCCCACCCCTGCTGCTTTCAGTTCCCTGCAGCTGAATATCAGGGAAATTAAATCAGCTTTTCCCTAATAAGCTCCTCACAAATGAAATTCATCTGGGTTGAATTGATAAGAAATTTCTTTGAGCTCCACCTGAAAAACCCACAATTATGGGTGATCCCCTGAGCTTTTCTGCCCCTTTCTTTTAAAACCTTTTAGAAAACCTCCAGTGGTGGCCTCTTCCATGAATTTCCAGTGTAGTTGGGAATTCTTTCACCTGCTTCCTTAAGCTTCCCCAGGGCTGCTGTCGCTCCTTTTCCTGGGATTTATCCCAGAGCAGAGGCAGGAATTTAATAAAGGAACAAAGGCCCAGCACAGGGCATCAATCAAAGCACTGAGCCCTGGAGTTACAGCCTGCCTTGGGACGTGGTTAAGCCTGAGAGCACCCAAGCTGTGGCCTAACAAAACCCAGCTCTGTTTGGATGGATTTGGACAAAAGGAGCGTGGTTCGTTATCAGAAAAATCTGAAATTAATCATGCAGGGTTTAATTTACAGGGGGATGGTTCCAAAGGTTTGAAACCTTCCATTTTCTGTTGTACTCTGTGACCAAAAAAAAAGGCATTTTAATGCTGAAATGGGCTCCTCGTGTCGTTGTGATCGATCATTTGTAGGTGGGGAGCTGGAATTGAGGCAGGGAGAGGTGCCCTTGGTACACTTTGGGTGTTCAAACCACAAAATGCCATTTCCTGCTCTCAATATTCCTGTTCCAAAATCCCAGCTGCACAGAAATGATTTTAATCAGATAAATCACGACCTGAGCATTTCTATTTATTTCTATTTCTATTTCATTTTCCTCAGGGAAGCAAACTCCCCAGCAGGGAGGTTTTCCTGCCAGCCACATCTGCTGAGCTGAGGTTTTGGGGTTTTTTTTGGGAGGGAAAGCTGTACTAATTTTATTTATTATGTATTTATTGACTGTGTTTTCCCTCCTGCTGCTCCTTCCTGAACAGGAAACCTCCATTTTAGAGGAATACAACATAAACTGGACTCAGAAGCTGGGAGCTGGGATCAGTGGGCCCGTTAGGTAAGGGAACACTCCGGGATTGTCCCTGACCTGTGGAGATGTCAGTGAGTATTTCACTAAATGTGATGATGGGATAAGTGGGGAATTATAACCAATAAACATCTCTGTCCCACGTGGGTCATGCAGGAGGGGTTTTGTCTTTTTTTGGGGGAATGTGGGAAGGAAAATTTCTCCTCTCATCCCTGTCCTGGCCTGTTCCCACAGCCAGGCAGGAGCAGGAGTTGGTTGTGGAATAACAACAACAAAAATTCCTCCTGGACACCCCCTCCCCATCCTTGGATCCTGGTGCCCCAGCACTGCCCCTTTCCTGCTTTTCCAGTTGTTTTTCCAGCTCCTCCCATGAGCCCAAAGCAGACACCACCACTGGCTTTGCATCCCAGCCCTGCTCCTCGTGGATTTCTAACCCCTGGATGCTTTCTGGAAGGCAAAACACCTTTCCAACAAGGCCTTTCCCTTCAGGGAATGGGAATTTGTGCTGGAAATCAGCTGTGCTGCCGTTCCTGGGAGCTCCCTTTGTCTTTCCCATCATTTATCTTCCTGTCTGGGCCATTGGTTTCTCCTCATCCTTTTTGTGCTGCCGTGTCTTCGTTCAAACTCCCATTTTGTGTTTTAATCTTTTAGCTGCCTGTTCAAACTCGGGCCCTTTCCTCAACTGTTGATGTTAAATGGGGGGGAAAAAGGGGAAAAAAATGAAGCCAAAAAGAGGATTTCCTTCCCAAACCACTTGATCTGTTCCAAACACTTTATTTATTCCAACATCCCTGGGTGTGTTCAGGTGTGCTTTGGGTTATTTCCACCCCAAATCTCTCTTGAGGCTGAATTTAGAGTGAGAGCTGGGCTTTGCCCTGTGCATCCCAGATTGGGGCCATTCCTGGGAATTCCCACGTGGAGAACAAACTCAGAGCCACAAATCAATTGCTTCAGGTGTCTTGTTTTTTAACATCCTCGCTGACTGAATGATTTTGTTGCTGTAATACCAGAGTCTGCATGAAAAAATCCTCTCAAGAACGCTTTGCACTGAAAATCCTCCTCGATCGTCCAAAAGCTCGAAATGAGGTACAGTTCCTGCTTTTCTCTCCCAAAAAAATCAGTTGTTGGCATGGTTTAAAAATAAAACCCCACCACCCAAGCCCCGTTTGCTGGTTGTGCTTCCAGAGGTTTGTTTATAATGAGTTGAGCTGCATTTTGAAGCTGTTCTTCTCCCTGCGTGCCACGTGATGGAACGTAACCAGTTTGAGAGGGGATTTTGTTTCCAGACCTCTCACTCTTGGATGTCACTGCTCCAAGAGTGCTTGGAGTTGCTCTGGAAATGGATTTATCCTTGTTCCAGGAGCTAAAGCAGCTCCTGACACTGGTTGGGAGTTCCTGAGGTGCCAGACTGTCAGCCTGTGGGATGATGGGCACTCCTCCAAGCTGTCAGGAATTGAAAGGAGGATTAATTGTCCTCGAGGTTTAGGCAACTTCCATTTCTTGTTACTGAGCAAGTTCTCCTTTAAAATTCCCGTTAAAATAATCTTTGTACAAAAAGCACCGAGCCTTGGCTTGAATGGGGAGCTTTAAAGTGGGGAAAATTCCTGAAGTGCCCCGTTGCAGAATGTTGGGAGGTGACATTCCAGGTGTCGTGGGTGCTGGAGCACTGAGCCACAAAAGGATCCAGATGATGGAATTTAAGGTTTATTCATTAATTTTCCATTCTAATTGCACCTGCATTGCTCCTTCAAAGCCACTTCTGGCCTTAAATTTATATAAACACCTCAAAGATTGAGCTGTGTGTGTGTTGATTCTGTGGTCTGTGACAAATCTGGGGGCCAGCCTGGGGTGTTTTTTATCCCCGTGGGTGCTCAGCAGGGCTCAGCCACCTCTCCCCTCGTGCAGTAACAGCTCTTCCCCTTCTCTTCAAGGTACGTCTGCACATGATGTGTGCAACACATCCCAATATTGTTCAAATAATTGAAGTTTATGCTAACAGTGTGCAGTTCCCACATGAATCCAGCCCCAGGTAAGATTACATAGGGTGATTCATTCCCACCGCTTGCTTTCCATGTTTAGCCCAAGGTATAGTGGAGTTTGCTCTTTGGTTTTTTTTTAATTTATTTTTTTTTTGAAATTGGTTTGGTTTTAATCACAAAATTATTATTTCAAAGGGGTCCCAGATATAATAATTATCCTGCAGACCAAGCAGCTCTTGGTTTTTTTTTTTCTTCCCCCTCCTGACTTTTGTGTGTTTGAATTATTTTGCCTCCTTCACTCCCTGTTTTGAATGCATCTCCATTTTTTTTAGGTTTTCCATTGATTCAGTCTGCATTGTGTGAAAGAGTTGTTTCTAAAAATGTGAAATTCAGCCCTGAAAACTCTCAGTGCATTGTCCTGCTTTAAATGAACACAGGAAAACATGGAGCAGAGGGATTTTTCGTGCATTATTGTCGCTTAGGATAAAACTTTTGTCTTCTGATGGGATCTTAGTGGAGAAAATCATCAGAGCTGGGAGATTGAAAGAGCTGAGACCTGTCCTGGGCTCTGGTGTAGCTGATTTTGCTGTGTGGTGGGAACTGGGAGTTAGGATCTGGTGGGACTCTCAGGAGGATCTCTGTGGATTTCAGTGCTGGGATCCCCAGTTCCCCTCAGCTGGAGAGAGAACGTTTGAACCTGGGGCCAAAAATTTCCTGTTACTTTTGTGCTTTGACTTGAGAATCTGGCAGCCCTGATCTCCACCTTCCTATTTGTTATCCTTCATAATTATGGCAGTAAAGCTGTAAATTAAAATAATGGAGATCCACACTCCAAAGCATCCATGTGCTGTGTTATCCTCGAGGGCAGAGTTATCCCTTGGAGTGTCCCCACACCTTCCAGGTCCATCCTGGGTGGAGCTGGATGGATCCATGTCGAGTTTGAACCCATCAGGAGGAGCAAACTGGAGATTCCTGGCTGCCAACCACCGGGAGCCAGAAAATCCCGTGGATTTTACACTCGAAGGCAAAATGAGAGCACCAAAAACAGCCCCGAGCAGTGTAGAGAAAGCAGTGTTTGTGTGAAATATGCATTCTTAGCTTAGCAATTCTGTTCTTTTTTTTTTTTTTCTCCTGATTTTTTTTTTTTTTAATGTAACAACATGAAATGCTTTTGAACAGGGCTCGGCTCCTAATTGTAATGGAGATGATGGAAGGGGGAGAGCTCTTCCACAGAATCAGCCAGCACCGGCACTTTACTGAGAAGCAAGCGAGCCAAGTAACAAAGCAGGCAAGTCACCCCCTGTCCCAGCAAATCCATCATGCTCTGGCTAAAGTAGGGACAATTCCTGGGGCTGGAAAGGGGTGGGGAAAAAGGATTAAAGAAAAGAATCCTCAGTTGTGATCCGATGATCATTGCCTGCTTTGTTATAACTGACAATGCCAAAGCTTTACTAGGAATAAAGGATTGAAGGTGTGGGCTTGTTCTCTGGGGCTGCTGTGTTTAACCCTGCTTTTCCTCACCTGCTCCAGAGAACACTTCCAAGAGAACTTTTGTCATTCCCCCTGTCCTAAAAGCGTTGCCTCCAGCAGGATTCCCGAGCTCCGGAATCTCCGTGACGCCCTTGGCATTTCTCTCCTCTGGGCCAGGGGTTTTCAGGCTGGGTTCTGGGCTTGGGCTTGTGGAATTTCCTGGAAGATGACAAGGAATGTGTCTGTCTGTCCCGATTCTGTGTCTGTTTGTTCAAACGTCGTTTTTCCTTCACCGTTTCTCTCCCAGCTCACTCCTGAGTGCTGTATTTTATAACCTCTCTGGTGGTTTCTGCAGGGGGTTTTGGTGTCCATCAGGCTCTCTGTCGCTTGGCAGTGCTTGGTGGGACTCTCAGAAGGATCTCTGTGGATTTCAGTGCTGGGATCCCCAGTTCCCCTCAGCTGGAGAGAGAACGTTTGAACCTGGGGCCAAAAATTTCCTGTTACTTTTGTGCTTTGACTTGTTTCTAATGAAATGCTAATTGTGCTGGTACTTTTTGGTCTCATCCAACAAAGAAATGAGGTGGAAGTACAGAATTATTCTTGGTAGCTTGTTTGACATCCTTTGGGCTGTTTGATTCTGCCACGGTGGGGGAAATCACATAAAACTTGACCAGAAGTCAAGACTTTGAATTGAATTCTGTGTGTACACTTGGGTTATTCATGTCTTAAGTAACTCTTTGCTTTCATGTTTATAGAAATGAAGTTTGAAATGTGAAAGTCTTTATAAAATTCTTTAATCCGGTGGTTCTTCATCATTGTCTTGTACCCAGGAACGGTTAAAACTTGTCACAGCACTGCCTCATTTTCTCTGGGAATACGTGTTTGTATTTATTGCTGAGCTAAATTAGCAGTGAAATTCTCTTGTGACAGTAATTTGGAGTTTTTTTAAGGACTCTAAACTTAGGTAGGATCCTACAGAATCCAGCAGGGATACTTCCAAATAAGGGTTGTGTGGCTGTGCCTCACTTGTGTCTCAGGAATGCTGTTTAAATATTTATATTTGGCTTTTCTTTAAATGAATTGCACTTGGAATCGTGCAGTCCCCGGAGCTTTCCTGCCTGGATTGCAGGTTCCTAAAGCATCCTTGAAAGAAACAAGGAATGCATTTCTGTGGGATATCCACAGAATGATTGAAGTGCAGGCAGCACCATCAAAAATCAAAGAACCAAACTGCCTGAGTGTTGGATCTCCAGGCAGGAACAAGTGCAGCGAATTATTCCCTGGAATACTGAAGCAAGAACTCGCTGCTGAGTGTCCAACAGGGTGGAATTGCTGGGAAGGGGCAGCACCCTGGAGCCCCTGGCACAGCAGGGAAGGGGCACTGGCACCACCTGCTTCACTTTGAGGGGCTCTTAATGCCTCGAGTCCTCAAACTGAGGTGGGTGGGAAGCCCAGGCCAAGCCTGGCTTTTGTTTTCTGTTTGCTTCGAGTGCAAACTGAACTGAAACTCTCGGTGGGATTCACGTCCCAGTTGTCATTTCACTGCACCACTGCCCAGCAGGGTCAGGCTTGTCCTAACTCAGAATTCCACCCAGGTGGAGTGGAAATGTTTGAGATCTGAGCTGTGTTGGAAATGTCCTTTGTAAAGCTGAAATAAATGTCCAGGCTGCAGGAGGAGGTCAGTGATTGTAGCTGATTTATTGTGCCCTTTTCCAGATAGCTTTGGCTTTGCAGCATTGCCACTCACTAAACATTGCACACAGAGACCTCAAGCCTGAGAATCTCCTCTTCAAGGATAACTCTCTGGTAAGATGAACATTTGGAATTCTTTTGCTGCTGAATTCTGTAAAAGGGCTCAAGGGTGACGCTCGGAGTAGCGGTAAAATGACATCCATGTTTTGGTGACAAAATTGAGCCACCCGGATGGATTTGGTGCTTTTCCATCCCCTGATCTCCTTGAAGGGCAGTGAGTCCTTGCTGCTGCTGTTAAATAGGAGTCAGGTTCTCCACCTGAACACAATCCAGCTTTGCTGAGGAGAAAATCTGCTCTGGCCCCTCGTCAGGATGTTCTAACCCTCTACCTAGAGGTGCTTTGATAGATCCAAATGATTCTTTGGCTCACAACCAGCCTGGATATGAAGTGACCCCCCCTACGAGGGGCTCAGTGCTTTCCCAATCCCTGAGGGGGCTGTTGCTGGCCCAGAGCACCCAGAAAAGCAAATCCTCTGTTTTGAAAGGTCAATTTATGACCTTTCAGCTGCCCGGTGGAGTGTGAGGGTATAAATACAATGAGGTGGACGTTTGGAAAAGGTGAGATGAGGACAGGGGGAGAATTCTATGCAGAAAAGCTGATTTAATGAGATTTGTCTAACAAATTCTCTTCTCCTTGTTTTAGGATGCACCTGTTAAATTGTGTGACTTTGGGTTTGCCAAAGTAGACCAAGGTGACTTGATGACACCCCAGTTCACTCCCTATTACGTAGCACCTCAGGTAACAACCAGTTCCTGCTCTGAGCTAAAGGGGGATCATTTCTTGCCTGAGCCTCCATATCCACGTCATTTTAACACCCTTTGCTGTCCTGGGAAGGGCTCTGGGTGCAGGAATCTTGAGGAATTGAATAGCAGCCACCTCTGGAGCTGGAGTGCCACGGGGATCTGTGGATAAGGCAAATTCCCCAGACTCTGCTCAGCACTGAGGATGACAATTGGCCTTTTTAGCTGTATTAAAGCAGCTGCTTTGGAGAAATCCCTGCTTTCCCATCCTTCTTCCAGCTCAGCTAATTCAGGATTCCATTAAAAAGGACTTTGCTGGAACAAAAAGCTTCTGAAAAGGTGACAGCTCTCAAAGGGCAGTGTCAGAGGGTTGGTACCTGGGCACCTCGGCCTGGCCCCTTGTCATTAAACACAATCTGTAATTACAGACAGGCTGCTCTTTGTAGTGCTGCCTTCCCCCCTCTCTTCTGTCCTTTGTGTTGGAGTCCTGGAGAAAATGAAAAGCAGCTGCAGATGGAGATTTAATTGCAGTGCTGGGCAGCCTTTAATCACTGGGAAGGGCAATTCAGAGATCAGAGCATGCCCTGAAAATGCCTCCTCAGCTGGAGCCTGCTGGGGCTCCCTGCAGCCCAAACCCACAGACTGGATCAGCAAGGAATGAATTTGATGGGATTTCTTCCTGGGAGAGGCAAAAAGAGACAGCTCTGGAGCTTGGGTTACCCTCCAAAGACGCTCTAGGTTCTTGTTCCAAGCATGGAGGGGTTGGAGGTCGTGAGCAGTTGCTTTAATTCGGGCAGAACTGGAGATTTCAGTCAAAGCAGCAAAATATTTCAGTATTTTCCCCAATTAGAACACTCCAGTCTTTCTTAGGGAGAAAAATTGGAGTTTGGAAGAGTTTTCAGTAGCTGGAATAAGTTTCCTGAATTGAAAAGCATCGGGAATCTTTGGCATAGGCTTTGCTGGTTGTGGTGCCTGTTGATGAGATGGATTTTTCTTTGTTTTGGTTTTTTTTTTCCCCCTCTCACCAGGTATTGGAGGCACAAAGAAGACATCAGAAAGAAAAGTCTGGTATTATCCCCACCTCTCCAACCCCTTACACTTACAACAAGGTGAGCCGGGAAACAACAGCTTTAAAAATCTTCCCCACCCCTCTGATGCTTCTGCTGGAGCAAATAATGAAATGCACTAAACCAATTAGTCCAAACCTAATTAATGATCCTCTGATTAAAGGAAAAAACCACACAAATGCTCTTAAGGAGCGCTAAATATGGACAAGATTTTGGAGAGAGTAAAATGACTCTGCTGGAGTGAGGCCTTGAGGGAAGTTCAAAGGGAATCTCTTTCCTGCTGTCAGAGTTTCTGGATGTGCAGAGCATTCCTTGTTCAGGCAGCTGTGCCAAAAACTGCTCTGTACCTGGATCTTCTGGAAAACAGCCAAGAATTTATTGTGTAGCTGCTGGAATCTTGGCAAAATCATGGCAGGAAACGCCCTGAAAGGTCATATTCTGTTTTGGGCATTTCAAAACATTTTCCTCTGTATTATCATCACTGTCTCCTGCTGGCTGAGCAGTGCTTGAATCACTGAGTGTTCTGGGAGTGTCAACTTTAATTCATATTAGCTGGTTTGTGATCCCAGTGTAAGGATCTCCCTGATTCCAGCTTTAGGGATGGTTGTTTATCCCACCACGTGCCTGAGCAGATGTTTGGTATGCAGTGTTAGCATTCAGTAGCCTCTTAGAGAGAGTTAAAGCAAATATTAATTAGTCTGCATCCCAAATCTGCCTGTTTCAGGGCTCTGATTGCCTCTTCTCCATCCTGGAGAACCAGGTTGGTGATTGTAGCAGGCACTTCTGTTTCTGAACTCTTCAGAATGTGCCAATAGTATTTTCAATATGGAGTTTCTTCTTCCCTCTCTTGTCCCTTGGTTTGGGATTTACAAGGTGGGAGTGATTTTCTTTTCATGTTTCCTGTGAAGAATTGATCTGTGCAGCCCTGGTGGCACTGGGTGAAAAATGTCCTGCTGAGGGCAGGGCCTTGTCCCCAAGCGTGACTCTGCAAAAGCAGCGTCTGGCACTCGACTGCTTCCCCAAAATAGACCCTGACAGGCCTCCAGGTGCTCTGTCCTTCCATGGCAATCCAGTCCAGCTCCTGGCTCCTTCATCTCCCTGGCTGTCAGCACAGACAGCTCTGATTTAATATCCCTGCTGGCTGCTTTGTTGGATGGTGGTTCTGTTCCCAGCCTCCCATTGTAAACAACTGGATTGTTTTTATGGGGTCGGGGGAGTAGGATTCGGGTATCTCTCTGCAGCCCTGGCTGCTCCCAGACAATTCCCAACCACCTGGAAGTTGTTCAGCTTGGAGCACGGAGCTGCCTCGTTCACAGCAGCCAGATTTCTCCGTGAAGGTGGATCTGGAGGAGGAGCTGAGCTGGTTCTGTTCCCTTAGGGAATCCCACAGAACTTTTTATCATCGCTCCCCCACTGTTTGCTGCAAACTGGTCCCCAAAGTGACCCTTTCCTTGCTTGCAGAGCTGTGACCTATGGTCCCTGGGGGTCATTATCTATGTGATGCTGTGTGGATACCCCCCTTTTTACTCCAAGCACCACAGCCGGACGATTCCCAAGGACATGAGGAAAAAGATCATGACGGGAAGCTTCGAATTCCCAGAGGAAGAGTGGAGCCAGATCTCGGAGATGGCAAAAGACATTGTGAGAAAGTGAGTCCGTGGAGGAAAATCTTGTGTTGCTCTGTGCTTGTGTTTAAGGAATTGGAATGTTTCAGTGTTAAGGAATTGAAATGTTTCAATGTTAAGGAACTGGAAAAGCACCTGGAAGTGCCTTATGCCAAGGGTTGTTTTTCCAGCAGCAGGGAGATCGTCTGCAGCTCATCCAGCTGACAAATTCTCTGTCACATTCAGCATAAACCAAGTCTGGGAGATGTTTTTCTTTCCCTGCCCAAGTGTTTAATTTTGATGTCTCTTTTGTGTGTTTGGTCTTTCAGGGGAGTGGGAGCACTGAAGGGTTTCAGGATAACACAACTGGCACAGATTTCCCGGGATAACGTTTAAATTCCTGTGAAAATCAAGTGGCTTTAATGGGATGTGGTAAATCTGTCCCCTAAAGCCCTGTGCACATCATACACAGCCTAAAAAGAGTCAGGCAAGAGGATAGAGAGGGAGGTTAAGATCTGTCACGAAGTGCCAGACTCCGAGATAAGGTTTTGCATGGATGTTTTATTCCAAATGCTAATGGAGACTGTTTTCCATGCAGGGCACATCCCTCAGCTGGGAGCGTTTCAAAGGCTCGGTCTGTTTGGGAGCAAGAACGTGGCACTGATTAGGGCTTGACCTCACTTATTTTTGAAAAAGTGACAAGGACTTACTGCCTTTGCATCACCAGAGGAACTGAGAGAATAAAAGCAACATAAATAGGAAAAAAAAAATCAATTGGGGAAGTAATTTAAAAGTGTCACTGGCTCCTCAGATGTACTGTAAATTCTCCGAGCATTTCACGTCGTTTGGAGAGGGTGCTGGGACCTTTTTAGGGCTGTGCAGGAGAACCCTCCCCCTTTCACCAAATTCACTTTCCTTTAGACCAAGGTCAGCTCTTTATTCTCACACAGAAACTCCACAGGCAGAAGGTTTCATTGTCTTTTAAAATTCCCATGAAACTCAGCTCTCAGGATGTCATCACATGGATCCAGTTCATTTCATTCTCCTTCTAATGTTATCAGGATTCCCTTTCCTGCTTTTTTTTTCCAACCAGGGAGTCTGAAGCTGTGTTTAGAGTGCAGGAATATGTTCAGATTTAATATAATTCCAGCTAGATTTACATTCTATGGGTGTAGCTCCTCTTCTGGCTTCTGGAGGTCATGTTTGGCATTCAGGCAGCTGCTGCCTCTCAAGTGTGTCGAGCTGATTTCTGACCTCACGAGGGTTTGATAAAGGGTTAGGATTTGGAAAACACATGGAAAAGGAATGCACGTGTCTGGTGTCGAAAGTGAACTCAACCTGGTTGGCAGCAAGTGGGATTTGTGAGCTCCCCGTGGTGCTGCTGACATTTTGTACAAGTTATTTCCACTTTCTTGGTACATTAAACAATCGTGCTCCGCAGCCAAGAAGCTGATTTGGAGTTGTCTAAGGAAGTGTGACAAGCTCATGGAGTCATTCCCGTTCTCATTCAGACTTCGGGATGACTTGTCAGCACTCTGTGGGAAATTTTGCTTTTTTATTTGGTCATGCTCATCATGAGCACACAAATTTATCTGCAAATCCTCTTTGCAGGGTTTCGTGCTAAGAAAAAATCGATTTCATGGAGTTTTCGGCAATCTCAGAATAAAGTTGCTTTTTATTTTGAGGAGCTGGAACCAAAGTGTTCATTACTTGGGGATTGGTGGGGGGGAGGAAAGCTGAGGAATGGCGTGGTGGGAGCAGTGAATCCTGCACGGTTTCCGTGCCCAGAGTCCTTGGAATGAGTGTAACCTGTTCTGGGGATGAGCTCTGGAAGTGCATTTCCAGAGAACACCAGTCTGGATCATTCCCAGGTCCTCTGGAAGGTGATTTCCCACCTGGGAGCTGTGGCTGTGGAATTCAGCAGCTCAGGGGTATCCCAGGAATGCCTTTAGCACCTTCCTTTGCCCTGAGTGCTGGACTGCCCTGGCTGAGCTGGGTCAGCATTAAACCACAGATAGGTCAGGGAGCCCGGACAGATTTTGGGCTGATTTTTGGGCACTTTGAGCTCTTGGAGGAGCTTCTTTTTTAGCCTTTAAAATGCTTAAATGCTCTTTAAATCAACAAACCCCTTCTTAGGGATTTCTTTTTTCCTCTCCAGGCTGCTGAAGGTCAAACCTGAGGAACGCCTGACCATTGAGGGGGTGTTGGACCATCCCTGGCTCAATTCCACGGAGGCCCTGGATAACATCCTGCCCTCTGCCCAGCTGATGATGGACAAGGTCTGACCAGCAGTTATTTTGTCAGGAATGTTGCACAGGAGCAGGAGAGCTCTGGGATGGGTGGAGGGCTTTCTTTGACGTGGGGTTATGCAGATAAGGAGCTTCTCTTCTGCTTTAGGAGAGCCTGGGATCTTAGGGAGAAAATGGAAATAGGAATGAAAATGGAAATAAAATGTGAAATTTGGGCTTGAAGGAGATGCTCCCAGATTGGTGGTAACGAGCAGCCACGTGCTGATGGTAGAGAGCAGAGCCTGAGGGATCTTCCATAGGTCTTCCCTCTTTTTTGCCATGTTTAATCTTCGCTACAGCAATGACCTCACTAATTAAACAAATAGTCCTTGTTTCCTTTCATTTCTGCTCAAAGAGGAGTTCAGTCAATCTTGTGAACGTGAGAAGGAGATGATCCTTTGTCCTGTTTCCCCCAGGGATATTTTGTCACTGATTTTAGTTCTAACCATGCCTTGCTCCATGCAAACCTGATTTTTCTTACACATCTCCAACATAAATCGGATTTTGGTGCCTCTTTTTTTTCCATCCATGGCACACATTGTCCATGTGTCGTTCCACCAAGTGCCCCTTTTGTCTTTCCAGGCCATGGTGGCAGGGATCCAACAGGCTCACGCAGAACAACTTGCAAACATGAGAATCCAAGACCTCAAAGTGAGCCTGAAACCCCTTCACTCCGTGAACAACCCGATCCTGCGCAAGCGGAAACTCCTGGGGTAACTCCAAAGCTGGGTTTGAAAGGACAAGGTGGAGCCAGCTGGGATGGCTGGAAAATGCCTTTGGGAATGGCACGGGCTCAGTTTTGATGGTTTAACACACTCTTGGTGTTACTCAGTCAAGTAATAGTGGCACAGTGTGGTTTGTCTGCCAAGGTGTGGCAGTGAGGGCAGGAAGGGGGTTGGATACTGCTCCTGCATTGGACAGACCCCTTCTGGGATGGTGGGTCACATGTGAGATAAGGCAAACTGGGAGAAAGAATTCCAAGATCCTTTTTTCTCATCCTGACATTTATTTACTGAAAAAGTCAGGTAATCTCTCTCTCTCTCTCTCTCTTTTTGTTCGAGTTCATCTGCAAGGCGGCCTCATGCATTTCAGGATTACCCTTATTTGAAGTAATTTAAAGGAATATTTCTTTTTCTTCATACTTAAAACGGTCTCATAATATAGGACAAGAATTACAATTAATTATTGCTGAACCTGCCTCCCAGTTTCCCAGAGAGGGAAGGAGCTGTGTTACACTGGAGCAGTTACACAACGAGTAACGAGCTTGAGCTGCGCCCAAATTCTAATTATTTCCCCCTCGTTGTTCTGCAGCACCAAGCCAAAGGATGGTGTTTACATCCACGACCCCGAGAATGGAAGCAACGATTCCAACGTGGCTCTGGAGAAGCTGAGAGATGTGATTGCTCAGTGCATTCTACCACAGGCTGGTAAAGGTTGCCACTTTTAAGAACGTTTTATTCCTAAATGTGCGAGACACCGACTTTGGGTCTGTCTGTGTCAGTGGTGAGGAAGGAAAAACAAAACTTCTGGGCTGAGATTTGGGTTCGTGTGGGATTTTAGTGATGTGCAGAGCTGTTAAAAGAACTTTCAAACAGGAATATCTGATTGAAAGTCCATTTCCTTGTTTGTGTGAGGTGAGCAGGAATAACTGCCCAGTTTGCTGAGCGCCGAGTGAGGCACGAGGCCAAACCTCCCGTGTCCCTTTGTTGTCCCAAACAGGAGAGAATGAAGATGAGAAGCTGAATGAAGTGATGCAGGAGGCCTGGAAATACAACAGGGAGTGCAAATTGCTGCGAGACACCCTGCAGAGCTTCAGCTGGAATGGTGAGAATTCCTGCTCTCCCGCAGGGAATGTGGGAACGGGGGAAGCATAGACCTCCCTCTGTGGAAATAACCCCAGATTTCTTGGGTTTGGGCTGAGTTAGGTTTTGATGCTGTTTCAGCCCTTCTGCCAAAACTGCTGTTCCCAAAATGAGGGTGGAAGTGCTGCTTTGACATTTCTGTTGGAGGGTCAGGGTTGAGTTTTCAGAGGCACCAGGAACGTGACAGCACAAATGGATCATGATAGAAAAGGGGCGATTTCAAACTGCCAGAGGGCAGGGATGGATGGGATATATGGAAGAAACCCTTCCCTGAGAGGGTGGGGAGGCCCTGGACAGGTTTTCCAGAGAAGCTGTGGCTGCCCCATCCCTGGAAGCCTCCAAGGAGGGGTTGGACGAGGCTTGGAACAACCTGAGATAGTGGAAGGTGTCCTTGCCCAGGGAATGGAACCAGATGACCTTTAAGGTCATTTCCAACCATTCCAGGATTCTCTGATCCTTTTAGGAACCTCTTCAGCTGTGTTGAGCTGGTTTCCATCCAGCTGTTTATTATTCCCTCTTCCTGCTGGAGGCTGCTCCTCCCTGTCAGCACAGCAGCTCTTCAGCTGGGCTTGGGTGGGAAGCAGAATTAAACCAGGACAGTCACCTTGGGAATGCTCAGGTGGCTCCTGGACAAAAGAGGCTGGCAGAGGGGTCAGCCCCCAGGAGCAGGTGCTGATGGATAGAAGGGACCAGGAGCATCAGCCAGCTTCTCAAGGGCTTGGTCCTGCTTCTTCTCTTGTTCCATTTTATTTGCTTGGCTTTAATTTAGGTTTTTAAATGCTCAATTTTTCCAACAGAACTATGGTCTGTAATTCCTTTTGGATCCTGTGCTGATGTTGCCCTAAGTCTGTGTGAGGCACTGTTTAATTCCAGCTGGGATTGCTTTCCTCCTTGTGCCCAGCTCCAGCTGATTCCCTGGTTTTTTTCCCTTCCAGGCAGAGGATTCACAGACAAAGTGGATCGACTAAAACTGGCAGAAATCGTCAAACAAGTGATTGAAGAGCAGACAAACTCCCACGACTCTCAATAGCTGGAGCTTCTTAATCTTATTTTTTTTACCATTTAAGATTTATTCTTTAACTGTAAAAAGTATTTTTATGTAAATTAATAAATCATAATTATTTCATTAAATTTCCATACTGCTTGAAAATGCTGTATAGTTGTAGATACAAAAAAAAAAAAATCATTGGTACTGTAATATTTTTTTAAAACTCAGTTCCTCGAGGTATATATGATCACTTATGTACTGTTAATCATGAGCCCCCCGAATGGGGTGGATTTTATTGTTAAAAACCATTCTTTTTCTTAATAACCAGTTGCAGAAGCTGCCTTTCACCTGCCACATCCAGCCCCTGCAGTGACTGTATGCGAAGGAGAGCCACAGTTTCTCAAGCCCCTGCTCAGTGAGTACTTGAAGCAAGTGCTGTGAAATCCGAATTCACAGCTCCTTTTGGCACCAAAATTCCAGGTCTTTAGGTAGAGAAAATCAATTAAATACCCTTCAGTGTGGCTCAGTGCCTTGCCCAGGCACCCGAGGCCGTTTTCTTGCTGGAATTTTCAGTTCTGAGCAGTGACTCTCTTTTTTTTGTTGTCTTCCCCATCTCCCTCAGACCTTCTTTAAGGCTTAACCCCCTCTCTCTCTTCCTCCTCATCTTCCTCAGAGCTTTTTTAAGGCTGAATCAGCCATTCAGCACAAAACTCTTCTTTTTCTCACCTTATCCAACAGCAGAACAGAAGAATGTTCAAGTTCTTATGCACAAGTTATTTTAATTTCCTTGGTGGGATCTTCTATGGACCGAGACCAGCCTGGGGTTTGTTTGTGTGGGATCCACCCCTGTATTCCCATTCTTTCCTTCCTAGAAGATCCAAGGCTTGAGTTCAGACTTGTCCTCTCGTTTGGCAGAGCTGCTCCCGGGGCAGGCTCCCAGTGCTCTGAGGAACCCCTGGGATCCATCTCTGGAGCCCAAATTCCCGTCTTTGATGCCTTCGAGCTCCTCCTTGCGGGAGCCACAACTGCAGGGGCTGCTCCTTGCCACACGTCCTTGGCTGCCTTCCCCAGGGCAGGTTCTTACTCTAGTCTGGAACATTGGCTCCAAAAGCTGCTTTTTTTTTTTTTTTTTTTTTAAAAAAAAATCCTGATGAAGCAAAGTCTCGGGAAGAATCTGTACATAGTTCTAGTTTTCTACCTTTTCTGCTTCTCTTTCTTTGGAGACCGGGCGGAGGCTTTTTATAGAGCTATTTTGGTACCAAACCCGTGCAGACACGGGGTGAGTTTGGTCTGCAGACTGAAGTGCCAACCCAGGGCCATCAGTGACCACTCCTGAACGTCGTCGTCGTCGTCTTTCACAGCTCATCCATTTTTGGGTTTACATTGACAAACCTGAGCCATGAATCTCCCAGTTCTCTCTTATGGAAGTCCAGCCTTGTTCTTTTTTTTTTGTCTCTTTTCTATACCAAAACTTCCTTGCAGCTTTAGCTGGATGGCAAAGCAGTGTCTGACTCTTTCTACACGATTTTCTAAACAGTGACTTGGTCTTTTTTTCTACATGAAGGAGATGCTTTGTTTCCTGTTTTCTGTCAGCTTTCCTTAATCCTGTGGATGGTTTTCCAATGCTTGATTTATTGCAGGGTAGGAACAGTCCCTGCTTATCCATCCTCTGATGGGAGCAGGGAGTGTTTGTGTGAGCTGGAATTGTACCTCTGACACTACCTGGAATATTTGTGCACTGACCTGTTGATGAAAACTGAAGAGAATTAGCAAAAATTGAGAGGTTTTGTCATTTTTTCGGCTGTACCACCCAGCCCTGTTATGTGCATTTCTGTCCTTGCTCTGGTTCTAGGTCATGTCTTGAAATGGTTTCATTTTGAACTTGAAATCCATGTTTTTTTCTGGGAAACTGAAACTTTTGAGTATGGCAAATAAGAGATGGAAACAAGGAAATCACCTTTGTTTGAATGGCAGAGCAAAAAATCCCTTCCAAAGCACTTTGTGGCTCTGCCCTCCCAGGAGGAAAATCCTCAGGCAGTTTTTGGGGGAGCCAGAATTTGTAGGCAGGAAGATGGATCAGATTGGAGGTGCAGTCAGGGGGAAAGGTGGGATCTGATGTGTGTTGGAGGATCCCTCCTTTCCTTCATCCCTTAAGTGCTGCTGATCCTGAGGTGGGAACATTTGTATGAATTTCCAGGGGCTTTGGCCAGAAGGAACTGCTTTTGATGGATTTACTCTCCATTTTCTTGTCTGTCTTAAATACAAAGGGGCCTGATCTGAAGCAGAGGAAGGAGGGACAGATTAAGAAAACACAATTTGAAGACTCAAGGTCAAATGGTTTTGTTTCTGTGAGAAAGTTGATTTTTTTTTACTCTTGGAAAAGTTCTGTTTTACATTTCAGAGTTCAATAACTTTAATGGATCCATTTACATATTTTCAAGTAGCATTTGACTTTCTCCTTCCTGTGTTTAGTTTATTTTTCAGTTGAAGCAAGTGCAAGACACCTTGTCTTGATTCTTTGAGGTTTGACTTGGTAATAAATCTACTGATCCTTTATAGCAGACTGTGAATATTGTAAATATCTCGAGCTGGAAGTGTGGGATCAAAGAAAACTTTCTTTGTACAAACACTAAAAAGATGTGGGAAAGCTCTGGAGGTTGTTGGGTTTTGGTTTTTTTTTTTAGAATTTTATTTAAGTGAAGAAAAAAATCTCTGAAATCATTTGACCTTTTCAAAATTTTCTGTATATCTGACTTCTCCTGTGACTTGATTATTTGAAGCTTTTCTATATATATTAAAAATTAGGAGAACCCGATTAGTGAAAGAGATTTTGATTGGAAATAGCGACATGTCAAAGTTTTGCTGTCATTACTTCTGGATTTTCTTTTGGAAACCCGAGTCTGTCCCCATGTTTAACTCCTGTGTGTTTAAAATGTTCTCATTTCTCCTACTCAGTGTTCCCTGTTAGTTCCTTTTGGATCAGTATTACACTGTAAATATTACCCATCCTGTATATAAATGATTTTACTAAACTCAAAAGTTCCTGGCTGCTTTTGTTTGGTTCCCAGATCCCTTTAAGACAGAAGGGAGGAAGGAGCAGGAGGGAACAGCAGCACCATTCTCCTGCCACCCTGCTTTTCCCTGGAGGTGTCCAGAAGCTGTGGATGCAGCACCTGGGGATGTGGTTAGCGGTGAACACGGTGGTGCTGGGTTCATTTTTGGATTTGATGGTCGTAGAGGGCTTTTTCCAGCCTTTAAAGATTCCACGATTCCATTATTCTGCCACCCTTAGCCCCCTAATCCCACCTCCCTTATCCATGGGAGTAAGCACTTGAATGAAGCTTTGAGATGAAGGGATGACTGACAGGACAGGCTGGATAAATCCCTGGGCAACATAACCCAAAATTGCCTTTTTTCAGCCCACTTTTCCATCAGATGGCAGCAGCACCTGCCCAGTGCTCCCAGTTAAGCCCTGAGGGCTGTGGGGTTGGACTGGGCAGTCAGAGAAGGGAGGGATGAGCCCTGTCTTCAGTGCCACTGGAAATAGGAACCAGTTCCTTTGGGATGATGATCCTTGCAGGGTCTGGGCTCTGCTGAAGGTGGCTGAAGTGGGAGCCCTGCTGGGACTTGGGGATGCTGGGTGGTGAGAAATGGCTCTGCCTTTGTTCCTGCTGGCCCTGTGCTTTTCCAGGGAGCAGGGAGTGCTTCCCCTCACCCTTCTGGACACAGAGCCTCGGGGTGACACTCGGACCCTTCCTGCCTCTGGAAATGGTTTTGTTATCCTGGAGCAGGGCTTGACTTGGTGGCAGGAACCAGACACACCCTTGTCCCCAGGAGCATTTCAGGACAAAAGGTGGGACATTTGTGAGGGCTCAGGCTCCTTCCTTGGAAGAGAATTTCCCTCTGCTTGGTGCCTCTGAGGAGTTCAGAGTGGGTTGGGTGGTGAGTGACCCTCAGAGCACCCAGACTGGGAAAGGGAGTGAGGGAACAATTTCCTGGGAGCACTTAAAGCAGCCACCCCAGCTGTGAGTGCTCTACAGCAGTGGCACAAAAGGACTCTCCCGTGTCCCAGGAGCACGTGTGGCCCATGGAATGGCTCTTTCCAGCAAGAAAATGCCCCTCAAACAAACACTGAGTGCCTGCTGAGCTGTCTGAGGAGCCCTGGGAATGTGTCAGCACCCACTGACAGCTCTGATGGTCCATTAGCAATCCAATCATTGTTTCCCGAGTAATCTTCCAGCACTTTGGAAGCCTTAATCCCCTTTTAAACAAATTGCACTGGCTCCACAAACGGGGTCAGTCCCAGGAGGGTACAGGAGGCTCTCAGGGATGAGACTGGGGGTGTTTCATGCCCTGCTTGCTCCTGCCAGTGCCAGGGCACAGATCCCATCCTCCCCATGGAATATTTGCCTTTGAAGTGGGGGTGGAGAAAGACTCAATCATCCATGGGGCTCTTCCATGGGATTTTTGCTGCTGAATTCCAGCTTTTCTGCTGTCTCTCCAGCCTGGGAAGCAGGGCTTGTGGCTCCAAGCTGGACATGGGTGTGTCCCAACAGCCAGAGGGGTTCTCCTGCTGGAATGGGGCCTTTCCTTCCTGCTCCAGAGACTCTTCCTGCTCAGACTGTGCCCCCCCAGCTCTCCTGGGGCTTCATAGCCCATGATAATACTGCCATTCCAAGGAAACTTGGCTCTAAGGCAGGGAAAACCAGCCAGGATGGAGTGTTCTGTACCATCAACAGTCAGGGGGTAAATTACACGATGCACCTCAGGCTGAAAAAGTTTGGAATAAAAAACTTCCCTGTAATAATTCATGAACCCAGAGGGAACATTATGTCCAAACTTTGGGACTAGAGAATGAGCTCCTGAGGAGGATTTGAAGGAGCAGGTGGAAGAAGATGGCTGAAAACCTTGGATTTATCCTGTAGAACAGCAATATTGAATTGTTTCACGCTGTAGGAGGAAATAAGTCATTGATCAAAAACTCCAAGGCCCTTGGGTGACTTACCCAGAGTTTACACAGTTACGTTGTGTGAGTTAATTACACAAAGCTGGAGTATTTCCTCTTCTTGTCTAACCTGCTATGTGAAAAATTTGGGTTGGACCCAAAAAGCGAAGCTGTTAGAAAATAAAGAGTGTAAATGTAAAGAGTTTTTTTTTTTAACACAGCTTAAGATCTGGTTTATTTTCTATAGAAAGTTGGGACCTCAGTAAATAATTCATGTGAACATCTGGAGATGTAAAGAAAGATTCAGACCAAGTCCTGCTCACCTGGTTCATGAGGGATGCTCCATGGGGTCGAAGCAGCTGATTTTTGGGAGTATTGTGGCCGAGCAGGAAGAAGGGAAGGGAAAAGTGCAGAAATTCCAGGCAGGCTTTGTCCTGTTTTGCAATTCTTCACTCCCTGCAGTTGGCTCTTAGGGTGGTGCATGTTCTCACGGTTAGAGCGAATTAAAAGGCAGAGATTGAAAAATACTCATTTTGCTTTACTGTTAATTTGTAAAGGCAAAGACTTTTGGAGAAATAAAACAAAGTAAAACATCCTCTGCCCAACCTCCAAGGAGCTGGACCGGGTCTCTGAGCCGTTACATGGGGTTTGCTGCATTTCTAGGGATATTTCCAGGAGGAGAAAGTCTGGGCTAAAGATTTACCACGTCGAAAGAATCCCTTTAGAGTCCATAAAATAAATAACTATGTCCACTGAGCGCCTGGCTCTGCCAGCCCCGCTGGGGCTCCGGGCTGTGCTGCCCGAGGGCCAGTTCCATCCCTGGATAACGAGGAGTTGGAAGGACTCTGCCTCTCTCCTTGCAGGCAGGGCTGCATCAGAGCAGGGTGGAGGAGGAGCCCTCGGTGTCGGGCGGAGCGGCGGGGGCCGTGCTGGAGTAGAACTTCTTCTGGGAGCGCAGGAGCGGGGTCTGGGTGTCCACGTCCCGGCGGGAGCCGCGCTTCAGGGACAGGAACACGTGCTGCGTCCAGCCGTACA
This sequence comes from Mohoua ochrocephala, assembly GCA_013398855.1. NCBI lineage: Eukaryota > Metazoa > Chordata > Aves > Passeriformes > Acanthizidae > Mohoua > Mohoua ochrocephala. The sequence goes on from VZTA01029683.1 coordinate 145,377, forward strand.
CCAGGCAGTTCAAGAGCCCCTGGGAAGCTGCTGTGAGAGCCTGGGAGAGAGCACAGGGAGATCAGGGATCCCAGCACTGCACCGTGCTCTGAGATCCCCGGAAAAACTCCCCCTTCCAGCAGGGTTTTATCGTCCGTGTGATAGAGAAATTGTGGTGTTGTTTTGATAAATGTTTAATGAATAGCTAATTAAATAGAAATGATATGCAAATATATTTTTATATATTAATATATTAAATAAATATAATAACTATATCATTTAATAAAATGTCTAACTTCTGCCTCAGGCACAGGAAGGAGCTGGATACGTGTTGTTAAGGAATCACATTTGGAGACTTAGGATCCCCAGAAACTGGGGTTTTTTCCGTATGTCTCTAACTTTTCCCTATGTCCCTTTCTAGTCCTATTTGCTACAATTTCCATAACCACAGAATCACAGACCTTTAAGACCACCAAGTCCAAACACCCACCCAGCACTGTGTTCACCACTAAACTGTCACGGTGCTGGGATTTTGGGTACTGAGACCTTTTCAAGGCTGTGAAAAACATAAACCACCTAAGCAAGATCTTTGCCAAGCAAAAGCACAAACCAGACTTGGACTCACACAGCAGAGATCCTTGTCCAGCTGCATCCAGCAGGGACTGGATGCAGGGCAGGAGACTCAAGGTGAGAAGGCAGAGCACAGCAGGCTGCAGGGGCAGACATTTACCTGCAGGATCAGCAGAGCCATGTAGATCTTGCTGGTTATTGAAGCAGTCAATTTCAGCATTCCAAGGAGCACAGCTGTGGAAAAGGACGGACGAGAGGGTGAAATTAACCCCACCTCTCTGGACTTCCACAAGGAGATGCTGTGGGAGGAGCTCTCTGCTCACCTGGGGCCCAGCAGCAGAAGAAAGCGATGGGGTAAAAAACCACCCGTTGTTCCACCATCTTAATCATGGCCCACTGCTGATCCCCCAGGAATCCTGTGGAGTTCACAAACCTTTTGTACAGACCTCGGGCCTGGCTGAGGATAACCTGGAAAAGAACAGGCAAATGTTACTGTTCAGGCTGTGATCTGCTGGGCTCATCCAGGATGGATCCCAGTCTATCCAACCTTTTCACACAGCACTGAAATCCTGGGGGAGGTGTTGCTTTGCGCGCGGCCTTTTCTAAACTGAAGACTCTGAATTGATTTTAGAATCATTGGATTGTTTAGGTTGGAAAAAATCTCTAAGATCAAAGAGGCCAACCATTAATCACCTCTTGCTGACCCATGCAGGAGGTGATCTCTGCTGCTAAGCTCCAAGCCTTCTAAATCCTGCTGAATATTTCTGGGATGGGTTGACAGAACACTGGACTCCAGATGGATTTATATGGTGGCACAGTGATATTTTCCCTCCCCTACCACCCCTTCCAAAAGGGAAGCAGCACCACACAGTTATTCCCCTGCCCTATTTACCAAGAGCATGGAGTGAGCAGACAAGGGGGAATCGATTCACACTGAGAGCAGGGTTAAATGGGATATTGGGAAGAAATCCTTCCCAGAGAAGCTGTGGCTGCCTCATCCCTGGCAGTGTCCAAGGCCAGGTTGGACAGGGCTTGGAGCAACCTGGGATAGTGGAAGATGTCCCTGCCCATGGCAGGGGTGGCACTGGATGAGCTTAAGATGCCTTCCCACCCAAACCATTCCAGGACTGTCTGGCCTCTGGTGCCATCCAAGGGCTACACAAGGACCAGCCTTACCAGGATGGCGACGAAGCTGATGAGGAAGGAGATGAGGAAGACGCCGACGCCGTAGAAATGCATCGCGCGGCAAACGGAGCCGCTCAGGCTCTGGGGCTCGGTGGGGGGCTCGGCCATCTCCGTGTGCATCAGGAGGCACCTGTGGGACACAGGGAAGAGCCTGAGCTCCTGCCCAGCCCCAGCAGCCCTGGGGCTGTGCCAGGGGAAGGGAGGAAGCTCACCCGTGCTTCTGGCTGAAGTTCTGGTAGCAATTACTGCTGTTACCCAGGCAAAACACCGGCACCATGAGGAGGAAAGGGATCAGGCTGAGAGGAGAAAGGACAGCACAGTCATGGGTTATTGCACTGCTCCACTTGGGCACTGTTTGGTTTTTCTCCCATCACTACAGAGGACTTTAAAGTTGTTTATATTGGCACTGCTCTGGAAAAGTATTTTATCAGCTTTACCAACATTGGTGCTTTCATTTGTGAGGGCTAATCATTGGTAAAGGGAAACCTTCTGGAAAACCACATCCAGTTAATAAAGTTATCATTAACTTAGTTGAAAAAACCTCTTACTCTGCATTCATGAGGACTCTGCATTCATGAGGTCACTGCTGCTAACGATGAGCTTTAAAGTTTTTAGCAAAACTTGCTTCAAAACAAGTAGGAAGCAGAGATCAGCACACTGCAGTTTACCAAATCCACATCGTCCTGCCAGGGAGAATTAACTCTTACCAAATCCACACTCTCCCACCAGGGAGAATGAAATCTTACCTTGACAAGATCGTTGCTAGTCGGCCAACACAACTTGCGTAATCTACAACCTGCAAGTTCCAAAAATCTTAATTAAATTATCATTTCTGTACAGCCCCTGGTTCACAGGAAGCAGCTTCCAGGGAGCATTTCAGCAGCTGAGGGGGATCTGCCCAGCCTGCTGCTCCTGAACTTCCAGATGGAATAGCTGGGATAGGAAGTTTGCTGTGCACAGCAAATGTCTGGGGAAGCTGTGTAGGGCTGTGGAGATAATGGGTTAGTTGGGAAGAGCTGCAGAAGGAATGTGCCATCTTGCAGGAATACCTGGGGAGCCACAGCCTGGTCATGGCAGTGGTGGTGCCTCCCTGTTTAGGTGTGAGGGAGGAAACAAGTGCAAGGAGAGATTTTGGTCACGGGGTGTGTGAAGTGTTTGCTCAGCCTGCAACGCAGGGAGAGTTTTCCTGAGTGTTGTGTCCTCGTCCCTCAGCTCCCAGCCTTTACACCAGTCCCACATCAGTCCCACTCACCTGGGGGGGCACCCTGAAGAGGTTCTGGTTGTATTTCACCTTGAGGTCCATGTACAGGTGCCAGGTGTAGTTGACAGTGTAGAGGAAAGAGGCCACGTAGAATATCTGAGAAGTAAAAAGAGTATTTCAGTCCTGGAATAACAATTCCTGTAGCATGTTTAGTTCCTCCCAAAATCCCATGGAACAGAGGCAGGATGATGAACACTTGCCAAAGGTGAGGGTCCCTGCACTGCCCCTGTGCTCACATCCAGCTGGGAAGAGCCCAGGTTGGAGAGAGATTCCCACTTTAAACCACACAAAAGCAGCTTCACTTTGGCCTCAGACTGGAGACAGGAGAACTGATGACAGCAGGACTGTCTTAGAAATAAAAATCTTTGTGCCCTGGCTCATTTTTTTGGCTCAGAGCCTGGCAATGAGGGTTTCAGAGGCACTTGGACCCTCTCAATGCTCCGTCCATTAGGAAACGCAGCACAGATGTGACATTTAGATTTGCCTCTTGCATAATGAGCTCACTGCGCAGAGAATTCACGGAAACAGAAAACAATTGGATACTTCAAGAGGAATGTGAGGGCAGATATTCTCTGCCCTCAGCCTGAGTTAACATCCCCAAAACCCCTTTCTTCCTCCACGGGAGAAAGGAGAAGAGAAAAGACAGAGCACACTGAGAGTTTCATAGCCTTTGATTCCAGCTTGAGATGAGTCCAATTATCTAAAACTTCCTCCAAACCCCACCAAATGTTTTTCAAATTTGTTTCCAAATCCATGCTTGCTCCAGGCTGCCCAATCAGACCATGTACATGTGTATGTCATGTTTGTCACAGGAAACACAGACTTCAGTGGCAAAGAGGAAGGGCTGGACAAGGGAATATTTTTTTTTTTCTTTGGCTTTGCTGTCCTTTGCCAAAAAGATAAGGAGCACAGGTTTGCCACCCTGGTATCATCCACGGCTGGGAAAGTGGTCACTAAACAAACTTGGCCTCCTTCACTGAGGTTGAGAATGCTCTTGGCTGGCTCAAGAGGCTGAGTCCAAGGGCTGCCACAGGAACATTGCAGTGACTTTGCAGCTCATTAAATGAGCTTTAATGAGGGGTTGTTGCCCTTTTCCAGCTACTTCCAGAGAAGGCCAAAACAGCCCACAAGGATCGTTCCCTTGCACTTCAGGACGCCTGGGAGAGGCTCATGAAATGTCAGCGCTGCCCTCTGGAACAGGGACCCAAATGCCACTTGTGAAGGTGCCAGCAAGAAAGGGAAGGGAATTCTGCTCTCCCGAGCCCCAGCTTTGGGGCTGGGGACAGTCCTGCAGCACTGCCCACGAGGAGATAAAGCAGAGACACAAGAATCCCTCATTATCCCACTTGTGTGGCTCCCATTGTGCTCCTTGGCATGAGCAGAGCCTGCCAGGACATTATTAGGCCACTGGAACTGAACTGGAGGAACTGTGGGGGAGTTGTGCAATTATAACCACAATCTCCATTCTGGACTTTATTATTGCAATGCAGGAGGAGGAGAGAACGAGGGACAGCAAAGGGAGCAGTGTTTACACTCACATCAATCAAAGCTCTGGGGCTGAAACAGGGAAAATCCAAGAAACAAAGCAATCTCCTCCTTTATGACACAGTTTGGACACTGGGCAGCTCCATCCACTGCAACACCAGCCCATGGTGACAAATAATGGCAAACAGCCTGAATAAAGCAAAATATTGCCCTGCTCCTGAGGCAGTGCCTTGAGACACCACAAGGACTCCAGCAGGAGCCTCTCCAAGGGCTGCAAACTCCCCTGCTGGGCTGTCCCTGCCTGTCCTCACCTCAGCACATCCAACACCTTCTGGGTGTTGGTGTGCAGAGAAGCCACAGATGTTTGTGAGACACTCAGAAACACAGTGAGACATTTATTTACCCATTCCATCAGCTCACAGCTCCCTCCTGCTCTGCAGAAGCTGCTGGTTCAACCTGTTACTGGCTCCTTCTTACGCACAAGGTGTTCCCACCTCTCAAGGGCACTGCAGGCTGTTGGGTGAGGAGGTCCTGCACTGTCACGTGCCCTGGGGGAAAGGTTGCTATGGCAAGGGCTCAGTTTGTTTTAATTTCTCCCAGAGCAAACAGCAGCCACAGCTCTTGCCAGGCACAATCCGGCTCTGCCACCCAGGCAGTGCCTGTGCAGTGGGGACTGGTGGTGGCACACAGGAGAGGAGCCAGGGGACACTGGCTGAGGTCAGGGTGTGACTCTGCACACCCCACCACAAGTCCTGTCCTGGAAGGACTGGCCTAAGGCCAGCTCTGCCCACCCAGCATGAAAACAAAGCTCCCACCTTGTCCCATCCCATGCTGGTGTCCCTGAGAAGCACAGCCACGGGCTGGAAAAGTGAGGGCAGAAAAGAGCCAGAAGTGCAAGGGAGCTGAGAAATTATGGGCATATTGTCCATATCCAACCTATTTCTCCTCTAGCAGTGCAAATTGCCTTCTCCAGGCCATAAAAAGATCACACCAGCACCAAGAACTGTCCCCCAGGCCAGGGAAGCAGCTCAGGAACAGCCTCAGTCCCGCCTCTCCCAAGCTCTCCTCATTTTCCCCTGTAGCATCACCTTGAAAACATCTTTGATGTCATTCTGCATCATTACCAAGTGGCCAAGTTACCCACACCTCACTGTTTCATCTCTCAACGTGAACATATTGTGGAGCCTCCGGAGTGGCACAGCAGAGCTGGAGAGACCAGAGATGGGCCTGGAGTGGAGCAGCTGCTCTCACCACCCTCAGCAACACATTTGCACCTCCAAAACCAGCTGCTGAAACAACCCTAGGCTGCAGGAGCCCATCCCCAGACACACAACAGCAGGAACAATTCCATCCTGCACCTGCAGCTACTTCCCTGCCCTCTCTGAGGCACACGGAGATCCTTTCCATCTTTGGATGCTGCTGCTCCATGAGGACATTCAGTTCCCAGTTGTGGGTACCACCACACTCTCAGGGAGCTGCCTGAGCCCACACATCAAGGCTTCCAAAAGCCCCTTGCTCTTCCCAGCCACGTCCTTTAAAAGGAAATCTCCCACCCAGGAACCTTCACCCAGGCCCAAGCTCCTGCAGAGATTTTTGAGAGCTGAGATTTCCAAAGCCTGGTGTTGAAACGGGAACTGGGTGAGGCAACAGCAAACTGTCAGGAAACCAGTGCTCACTCACCCTATTCCTACTGGTCCCCAGCACATGGAATCAGCTGGAAAGCAGCTGAGTCTATGGGACACAGGCTGAGCTCGTGCTGATGGAGGATCCTTGGGAAGAGCAAGAACTGGGATGTTCGTGTGAGTAATTGAAGTCTGAGCTCAAGCAAGTCACAGAATGTGTCTGTTCCTGCCCAGGCTGGAGGAAGCACGAAGAGGAATAGAAAAGCTGCCATGTGAGAGCACAGAGATCCATGGGCACGGATCCAACGGGAAAGAGATCGAGCCCCATCTGCTCGTTTCACACGAGCAACCACAAAATCCCACCTCCTCTTTTCCTCTCCCACACCAGAGGATCCCAAACCCCAGCATCATTCTCTCTCTTTTCCACACAAAGCCAAGGGATCTGCCAAGTCAAGCTCCCATAGGGAATCTCTGCTAAAGCCTGTCTAGAAACAGCCCCTCACGCTCTGATCACCAGCGAGGTTAATTATGACAAATTACGATGTTAATTACGGAATGTGGCGCCAAGGCCACTCACCTGTCCCGTGGCCTGCAGGTTGTAGCAGATGAGGTCCTGCTGGGAGGTGGGTGAGCTGTAGAGCAGAGCCCCAGCCAGCCAGCACATGCCCAGGAACAAGTCCGAGAGGCTCAGGTAGAAAAGGGGACGCACCTGGAAAAGGGAAAAGGCTCAGCAGGTGTGAGTGGAGTCACAACCCTTCACAGCTGCAGTTTCACCCCCTTATCAGACATAAAGATATTAAATACAGCCTTTTACAGGCTTTTCTGCAGGTGAGGAAAGTGTTTCAGTAGAAAACAGTGTCCCACTGCAAAGTTATTTTGAAAGCCTTAATTGAGGGTAAGTGGGGCATAAGTGGCGCTTTGTGGAGGGATGATTTTACCCTCAGGGAAGCACTGTGACAGCATTTCTGAGACCAGTCAATTAACCTGCAGCAAGCCCTGAGAGCTTCAAGTAAAAAAGTCTCCTCTACTTTCACAGCCAAGCAAGTTCAAAGAAAAGTTACCAGCTGAAAACATTTCAACCTCTACTCGTGAATATCATCCTCGTTTTCAGACCTTTAAAATTCCTACACCAATTATTGCAGAGAGATTAATTGTGCTCAGACATCAATATCAGGTTATCTGGTGTTATCTGAGCACTGTCACCCCCCAGCTCTTCTGGTGAGACAACTCTCCTTGCAGGCAAAATCCACGTGGATTTGTGCTCTCTGGAGCTGCTCTGATGCACAGACCCTGCTCTAACCACCACTTCTGCCACAGGATCCAAGAGCAGCATCAAAACTTACGGAAAATATCCCAAATATCCATAATGTTACAATTTCGCAGAACAGGACAGGTTGGCAGGGAGAAGAGGCGTCATGTTTTAAATAAACTCACAGAGAAATCAAACTTTTGGTAAGCACAAACCCTTCCTCAGGTCTGGAATGACTCGAAAAAAACATTTTTCTGTGTGTTCCATATCATTTCAGCTGGTGACTAAGGCTGGGTTTGTTTTGCACGCCGGATTAATTTCCACTGAGAGCCATTAGTCTCTGCTGCATCTTGCTGGAAAGGAGTCACGTCTCCTTTAACAAGAGTTTCCAGCCCATTTCCAGTTTGCATACCCTGGCCAGGACTGTAAACACTGCAGGAAAACATTCGTGCAAAATTCTGGCCAACGTTTTCGTTGTTAGTGGGAGAGCAGAGACTCTGGAAAAGCAGCCAAATTACCTACATTCTTAATTGAAGCTTTTGGTACCTCTTTTTCAGCATCCAGGAGAGAAAATGATGGTGTTTTTCTTTCCCTACAGAAAACTCTCATGCTAAACACAGCATGGAAACGCTACAGGAGGCTTTGATTTTGTATTTCTTTTCATGGAGTTGAGCTTTTGGTGAGATTTACCTCAATATTGTCCTGGAAGTAAAGGTATGCCACACATCACATTGTGTTAGACTCGTTCCCATGTGCAATGAGAAAGAGCTTAGGAAGGCTGATAAGAGTTAAGGTAGATCTGATTGAGCCAGATTTGTTCTTAGGGCATGAAGGAGCACGAAGCATAAAGATATGGAGTTAATTTTTATTTAATTTCGTCTATAAATGCCTTTTTTTAACCAGGCTTTTCCTCTCTGGGGAAGAAATGAAGCCCTGGCACGACAGGCTGGGGACACTGTCCAGTTTGGGATCAAGGCAGGTAAAACCAAACAGCTCTCAAATAAGCAAAGAAGCCACTTTTGCAATCAAACAGGTGACCTCTTTCTCCAGCACAAGTGCCCTTGGAGCAAGGCACTGCTGGTGGGTCGAAGAGCTGCTTTGGCAGAGACCTGAATAAAGAAGTAGGTGACACAGTGGCAAGTGTGGCTCTGGCTTGCAAAAGGGGAAAGAAAATAACCACTGGTATTTATAAAATAGAGGAAGGGACTGTAAAGATGTAATGATTTACATCCTGGCAGCTCCAGCTGTGCAGCACACACGGGGATTTGGCTCTGTGGCCATGGCCCAGGCACATGGGTTCTGAGCTGCAGGTTCTTCCTCAAACCTGTTGAGCTGCAGGTTCTTCCTCAAACCTGTTGAGATGAGGTTTCTTCCTTGCTTGCCATCATCTCTTCTGAATGATTTACCTCGGGCTGAAGAGTTTAATTGACCCCGTAGAGACAGAAAACAAGCTTCAAGAATGCAATATTTGATTTCTGAGACTGGAGGCAGGAGCGGAAGTGTTTCTAAGATCCTTCTCCTCCCAGCCTCCAGAGGTGTTTATTTTTAAATGTTTTGCTGTGGGTCCTCATGACTCAGGGAATAAGCTGTTTGTGGCAAGCTTTGACATGGATCTCTTCCAGCCCTTTTGTTTACAAACTTCCACTTCAGACCCGAGACGTGAGGACAAGACGATGGGGAAGTTACTGGAGACTTTGTCACTTTTGAAACCCAGCAACAGATCTCCCCTGGCAGCAGAAGAGCCTGGAAGGCTGATGCAAACCAGTCCCTCCAGCTGGCATCCAGCCCTCCTATCCAGATTTGCAGAAATAATCTTAGCAGAAACATCTGGACCCTCTGGAGCAGGAAGGGCCCATCAGTGACCTGGAGCCATGTGTGGCTCACGAGCAGCTCCCAAGCCGCAGCCCCATCACATGACTGAGAGCAGAAGGGCTCCTGAGTAACCCGGCCATGGAAGCCAACGGGATGAGGCTGCTGAGTCACAGCAGGACACCTGCCAAACCCAGCTCCACGTCATTCCAGAGTGGAGGACCCCAGGAAGGAATCACATCCAGAGCTTTCCAGGTGCAGATGTGGTAGGAGGAGGCTTTGATGTGCGCCCTGAGCAGCACAAGATGCAAAGTTTTCCATCCCAGCACTAAGGTGAAGTCCCAGCCTTCATTCTTCCCTGGGAATGCATGGAGATCTCCACAGTTTATTCTGGACGTGCTGGGCAGAGCGTTTCCAGGAGGCTGGCTGGGAGCAAGAGTCCTGCCTGTTGTAAGTGGGACAGACTTGCCCTGCAAACACGGACTCGAGTTCTCCTTCCCACCCTGTGTCATCCAACAATGTGTCAGCTGCCTGCATTCCTTGCTTCTCCAGGGACGGTTCCCTGCATTCCCTGGGAAGTCCCATTCTCTGGGCTGCAGATCAAACCCACAAGGTACAAAGAACATGAAGATGAGGGAAGGGCAAATACAGCTGCTGCCAGCTCCACTGACTTCCTGCGTGGTCCACAGGCCAGGCCGAGCCTGCAAATCCTGGACAGTAAATCCCAACTTCACAGAGGGATCAGCTTGGCTCACTGCCTCCAGGGAATCCTGGACGTACAGAGGGACTGTGTGTGGACAGCTGAGCCTGGCAGGACAGGTTGGAGGGCTGTGGATTCTGTGCTTAAGCCAGCCACGTGCTTGGCATGTCAGATATATGCCAGCCCCGTGGGATTCCCTGCACACACAGCCATGGAATGCACTCGGGATGGGCATTCCTGCCCCATCTGCAGTGCACGTGTGGGTTGTCCCAACCCAAGGGATGTTTGCACCCCAGCCCTGCTGTTTCAGCAGTAGGAATGTCCACGGCAGGGGTGAATCTCTCCCACTGCAGAGCCCAGCACAATAAACTGCTTTCCAGCCTCTTTTTGTCTGAGCATTGAGTGGGGTCAGTTTTAGTAGCACATCTGTCCAGAAAAACTCCTCAGAGACAGCCAAAGACCGACACCTGTAAAAGCATTTCCACAGGGGCACCTCCAATTTGCACTTCAGCAGCTTTGTGCACAACTCCTCAGCCCCCAGGAGTTTGGCCCCATTGAGGAGGGCACGCTAAGAAATCCCTGCTCCCAGGAATGACTGGAGGACATTCTTGGAGCACCAGAAAGCACAGGACTAAGGAACCTGCTTCTCCCTGCAGAAGCACAGGTTCAAGGCCAGTCCTTTCACCTCCTACCAAGACAAAGAGCCCGATTCTTAGCAAGCCCTTTGCCTCCTAGCTATTAAACGAGGTTTAACTACACAACCCCGAGACCTGCAGCTGCTCCTAGGAGAGGGTCTGTGTTACGGGTGTGACCACCTGCAGGGACCGACAGCACGGCTTTAGAGAGGGAGAAGGAAGCTCAGACCTTACCTCGGGGGACCGCACTGCGTTTTGGAAGACGGCATAGGCAATAATTGAGCTGGAACCTACAACGCTGAGAAAACAAAGCACAGGTTGGAACAGGAGCGCGTCTGCCTCGCTGGGAGACGCGAGTTCTCTTTTTTTTTTGTTTTTCTGGGAAAAAAATCATCTTCGCGACAGTAACTCCATGGGCAGCGTGTCGTACCTGAGCATGGCCATGGTGAACTGGATCCATTGGAGCGCAGAGTAGACCTGGGGAGAAGGACGGGAGGGAGCTCCGGTCACACGGCCCCAGGCGCGGCAGAAGCGCCCGGAGACCAGGAGGTCCCGGGGAGGAGCGGGCAGCGCAGCCCGGGGACCGGGAGCCCGGGGAGGAACGACACCGACCGGGGATCGGGATAAAAGCAGGCAGCGCGGACCCGGGAAAGTGGACTGGCGGGTCCCGGAGAAAAGCGGGCTGCACGGCCCGGGGACAGGGACCGCGGAGTCCCGGGGAGGGGCAGCACGGACCGGGGACTGGAGACAGCGGGGTCCCGAAGAGGAAGAAGCAGCACGGACAGGGAGGGGGACTCGGGGAGGATCACGCAGCACTGCCGGTGCCACCGGGCACGGAGCGGGGCGCGGGGCTGGGGAAGGACCGTGAGAGGATGGAGGAGGAGACGCGCACAGCGGGGCCCCGGGGAACGGGACAGCCGCTGCCCCCGGGGATCCCGGTGCCGGCGGGGCTCGCTCACCTCCTGCCAGCCC
>VZTA01029683.1:162422-189538 GCA_013398855.1 Mohoua ochrocephala
GCCCGGGGCCACCGGGGGAGCGGCAGCGCTCGGGGGCGGGCGGGGGCTCCCACGCCGTGCGGGGAACGGGCAGCGCGCACAGGAGCCCCGCGCCCCCGGGGACAGCACGCGGGGCCGCTGCTGGGGCCGGTGAAATAAGGACAACAGAGCGGCTTCCAGCAGTGATTCCAGAGCAGCTGAAGGCAGCGAAAGGGCAGGAGGCAGGAGCGGGCCGTGCGGAGCAGCTGAGGGGTGTACGTTTCTATCCAGGTGGGCACTGCCACAGCCCTCTCAAGCACAGGTTTTTGTGCTGCCATGGGAGATCTCATGCACTGCCAGCCCGCTCTTGGACACAAGTGTGGACAACAACGTGTCCTTATCATCGAGGGACCGGATGAAAAGCAAGCAAGCAATGCAGAGCAGAGTGACAGCTCATCGAGTAAAAGCACCGACCCATCCACACTCCCTCCCCCAGCAGACATCATTCTGCCCCTAATCCCCAGCTGGAAAACAATGAGCATTTCCCCTCTTTTTCCATCCTTCCTCTTTGCAGCGTCTGCTTGTCCTGCACCAGCATAATCTGGCTTCACCACGGGGTTTACAAAGACACTGCAGACGAGCACTTGATCGCATCCAGACCATCCAGGCAGAAAAATGAGGCAGCGATACTGATTTGTAACGAAACTGACTTTTATATAAATTATAAACCCATCCAGTTTAAAGCAGTTCAGTTGCAGTTGTGTCACTTAAGTCCGTAGAAGGCTGAGGCGTACATATCTCCTACAGTCATAAATTAAACAATAATCAAGGAAGAGAAAGTTCAGATAAGGCTGCAAATACAACAAAAAAAAAATTTCCCTAAGTTTACTAGCCGTTAAAATAAAGTCATGATTATCAAGGATTGCAAAATATAAATGCAATTTTTGAACAGTTAAAAAGTACAAAAATGATGGACAACACAAACAAGCATTGTACAGTTTGTCCTGTGTGTAGACAAAGCAGGGCAGGAGATTTCCAACCTTTATCTACATCAGACGCCGATTTTAAGCCGAGAGGAGTTGAGGAAATCTGTAAAAGGATCGTGGCTCGTGATCCCAGTAGTATAAAAGCAGTATTTTTTCAGTCTGTAAACAGTAGTCTTGGTAGCTTCTTCTAGGTATGTTTTTCAATTCATCACCCAAAGAAAATCCGAAACAAACAAAAACAAATCCTAAGAGTGGAGAAAAGGGGAACAGCAGCAATGGGTTATAGCTTGAATTTCTTACCAGGTCCGTGTGGGACATATTCTGGAGGGGAAATGCTCTTTTGTAAGAAATATATAATATATTTAACTGTACACAATTTATAGGGGGAGAGAAATTCTCCCTCAACCAAGCCCCCAGTCAGTCAGTACGGAGTCATTTTCGTACAGTTTCCTCCTAGAGAAACTACAGCTTGGGAAGAAATGGCCTCTGCTTTCAGAAAACACCGAGTAATCCAAAAGTTCTGTGTTTGACAAGGATGTCATTCCCAGTGGCTGGAAGCGGAAAGAGAACAGCAGCTGGCACTGAGAACAGTCAGAATTCCCTGTGCTGGAAGTGAGCGAGCCACGGTTCCATCCTGTCCCAGCCCTTGCCTCAGATGACACAATTCCCCCCAGCAGTTTCAGTTCTGCTTTCAAGGGATGCAAGAAACCTTTTCTTAACCCAACTTCTGCTTTCAGGCACACGGGAGGATTTTAAACGCTTGGTTCTCTTAACCTCAAACCTCACTTCCATCGTCACCATTGCTTATTGATACGACTGAGCTCGACCTGGTGTAGCAGCAGTGGAAGGAAACTCCAGCCTGGATCAGCCCTGGGACTGTCCCCTCTGTGTCAACTTTGCTGGTGTTTGTGCAAAGCCCTCTGGAATCAGCGCTGCCGTGAGGAGGGAAGGGACAGGGACAGGGACAGCGGCAGTTTCACTGTGCCCCCGTGACTGAGAAGGGCAGTGCCCGTTCCTGGCTCAGGGCTGCTCTGAACTGCACCGCCCTCAGCACTGGGGCTGTTTTCACTCACCCTACACTTCTGACAGCATCACCTTCAGTCACCAGCCTTGCTTTAGTTTAAGGAGCACACCCTTTCTTTCAAAAAAGGTATTTCTATACAACATCACAGTTCTGTTTGGTTTTTTTTCTCCTTTTCTTTTTTTTTTTTTTTTTTCAGTAAAAGTATTACTATAAAACAGACTTAACACATTTTGGTATTCCTCCAGCCCAGAGCACTTACCAGACATTGTGATTCAACCATCAGGACATCCTTTACAATTTGACAACCTGCAGACATTCTTCTTCTTTCCCGTTCAGGATGGGGCAAAGCAAAACTAAATCCAGCAAGAGCAGCTATGGGACTTTTTTTTTTTTCTTTTTAAATACAGGGGATTTATTAAAAAAATACTCTCATCAACATTCTAGCATTACTAACAAAACAGAGGAGATGACAAAGGCAGTCAGCTCTTTTCAAACTTTAAATCTAGACTCTGAGACCTGCGGCTCTAAACCAGGAGATGAGGAATCTGTCGGGTCTGACCTGTCCCTTGTATTGCAGGTACATGAACTTTTGTTTTGCCTATCAATTTTAGGCTGCGTTGCTCTTTGAACATGAAAAAAACCCCAGCAGAAATGCAGATTCTGTGGGAGCAGATGATATGAGCACACTTTCTAAACAGAAAGCTTCATGAGCCAGTGCTTGGATAATCAAAGTTCAACTGCAAAAAGCAAGCACACAGGTACAAAAAGGATCTCAGCCTCAGACCACAGCGGAAGCAAAAGTTACCTCTGCCAACTTAAAACCAAAGCCAATAGGATTTCATCTCTATTAAAATATTGAAGTCTTAAAGTTTCAGTAATCTAAATACACTTTTAAAAAGTCATGACGTTGCTGTTTGACATTAAACTGACATGATACCAGCGCAGTGTCGCACTTCACTGCAGCCATTATATACAAGGTCTCTGGTTTTGTCTTTTTTTTGCTGAAACACCCATTCCCATCTCTCTCTCTCTCTCTCTCTCTCTGAAGTTTGTTCCTCATCACATTTGCAGGTTTCCCCGAGTGTGAAAACAACCCGTGTGTGCACAGACACCTCCTCCCTCCCGCTCTCTCCTGGAGGAACCTGCCCCAGCTCCGGGCACAGATGATTCCCAGCCCACCACGGAGGCCTCACCTCTCCCTGATGGACCAACACATGGAATTCTGTCACTAGGACCAGGTGGTTTGCAGACAAGACAGGCAGCTCCAAGCCGGGCTCAGTTCATCAGAGGCGGCTGAATGCGGACATCTACAATTCCTGCATTTCTAGGGCAAGGACCATACAAAAATTATAAACACTGTATGGCGATGGAAATATCCTTGGAGATAGATGCTTTACACTGGATTGCTATTGCTGCTTCTAAAGACCATCTCCAGTTGGTTCTAGAGATCAAAAGGGAAGAAAAGTGAATTTTCTCCTGTTGCAATATGCTTATGAACATGTATAAAAAGTGGTCAAACCCTGGGAAGGGTCCCTGCTTCTCATTTATGTACAATAATTTAAATCAGCTCAATACATCTGTAATACCTAAAAAAATTGTTTCATGATTTTAAGTCCTTCATGCATTTATGAGGAAGTTCTGGATTAAAGTGATGGTAGAGTGGATGTTGCTTCTGTCTGGGACTCTGATGTCACTCCCCCTGTGGAGTCTGTCAGGGATGCATTGCTCAAATCTTTAGTTTTTTAATGGTATCGAGTCTCTTTTTCAGCAGCTCTCCAATTTCCTGAACTGAGTGATGGTAACTGCTCTGGACCTTCCCTTGCACAGTCTTTGTAAACTTTTTTTCTTCCTGCAAAGCACAAAACAAAAATCACTCACTCCACAGCAACTGTTTAAACCCCCCCTTTAAACTTTCTCTAACATCTCAAACACCAAAAGGAAATTCCTGAGGACCACGATGTTTGCCCAGGGAATCTCTTACCTGTAAGAGCAGAGCGTCCTTGAGGGACAGCTCTTCAAGTTTTAGTGCAGTCAGAATGATTTCAAGCCCTTTGATATGATCTATTACATTGGAAGTTAATGTCTGGAGTTCAGTTACATAATCCAGGAAATGGGTAAATACAGGTGGCTACAAAAACAAACACAGATCTTTAATTTATAAACACATATTAATGTCTATTTTATAGAACTCACTTTGTAACGTCTGCAATTCTATTCTATAGTGCTAAGCTCTAATTTACCTCCCCAGATGAACACTCCCAGCTGACAAGTTCACAGTGGTGCATGCCAGGCAGGAAGGTCAGTGACACTCTGAACTGTATTTCCCATTAAAAAGCTGTCACATGATGTCACATATGACACGTCACCACTTGATTTTAAATAGCAAAAATCAGCCCCAAGTAATCATTACCCCACATCAACCACCACAAGTTTATGAAAACCAGTTCATGTTATCTCTCCTGATTTTTCTTTCAGTATGAATAAACTGTTATTAGGGGTGGGAGAAGAGAGAAAGAAATATTGTTCGTACCATTGCTACACTGCTTTCTTTTTTTTTCTTCTTCTTTTTTTGCAGGTTGGATTTAAAGGGTCGGAGGACACTGTCACAGTAACTTGATACCCACAGGGCAATGGAGATCGTCTGGAAAAAAGGTACAAATAGGTTACAAGTTGCATTTACAGGAGGTTTCTGAACTCATTGTAGTGTTCCTGGGAAAACTCAGCATGATTAAAATATGCAACAAAATCCCTGTCCTCACGAGCCACTGAGGTCAAGCTTTCACTGTGTTTCAGTCCCAACATTTCTACCCCGCAGCGCTCCCAAATTTCTAGCTTCCAAAGGGAAAAAAAAAAAATACCTCAACAAAGAAGACTAAGTTTTCTAACAGGTTTGGATGAGTTTTCAAGGTGCCATCTCTGACTTCAATCAAATCACCTTTACATTTACTGAACAAGTCTGAAAAGAAAAAAGAAAAGCCTTATTGAGGATGAAGTCGATCATCTTAAATGTGCATTTTCTGTACACCAGGTATGTGAGTGTAGCGTGCAGAAGTGTCAGGGCACTGACCACTGAGACAATGAGTCCTCTCCATCTCCTCTCAATTCTCATTACAAACATTTCCACAGCCCTGATGAGCCCCCCTGACCCAAGCACCAGGAGGAGGAGCTGCCCAGGCTGTGAGATAAATGCACCGAAGGGCACAGCACGTTCTGAGCATGCAGCAGCTTCAGCACACAAGCCAAGGGCAATCCCAGCCTTGTTCTCAAGCTTTCACAGGGTCTGCAGATGCCTCACCACAGCCCATCCCTGCAGACACTCCACAGCCATCCTCAGACAGCCAGGAAGCTCTGCCTTAGTGTCTGTTCTTGAGTTACCATTTACCTGTCAGTCGTTCTACTAAAGACTTGAAACTATTCCCTATTCTTTCCTGGATTTCTGCTGAATCTTCTGGAAAAAAAAAAAAAAAAAAAGATAAGCTACAAACTTCTGTATTTTCTGCTTCCAGAAAACCAAGAGGCATTTAAATGCAATTTAGTGCCAAAAAGTAAATGCGACTGCTTTCAAAGAGGAGCCAGTACTGCATCAAAATATACCGTACAAAAATGAAGACTTATATATAAAACATTAAATGAAGGCACTGGCTCTCAGATAATTTAGTGTCAGACAGAAAATTAACACACAAGTAACAGTTTTGAGTCCACATCCTCCAACGCCCAGCAGTTTTCAGACTAAACAGAGACATGTGGCTCCCTCCCACCACACGCCACGGCAACGTGGTCAAACCCCTGCCCCAAACACTTACCTAAGCCATTGGTATCTAGTTCATAAATATCACTAACAAGATAAAACAAGCTAGTCTGGCACTGACAGCTGCCATTGCTGAAGAAGCCAGCCATTCGGGTAGGAGGAGGGCCAAGGACAGGATACTAGGCAAGAAGCAAAGAAAAAGATAAAAGTGTTGCAGCTTTTCCTCATCCCACCCAGTGCCTGGCACATCTCCCAGTCAGTCACACACCACAAACCCAGGGGCAGTTAAGTGCACTCTGCAGCCTGCACGATGCATTCACGGTCAACGTTTGGGGAGAGCTTTTGCCTTAACCGATACCTGGATTTTTTGTTCTAGAAACTTCTTCCCCGAATCCACCGCCGCTTCCAGCTGCTGCAGCAGGGCTCGGATCGTGTCAATCTTGGATGAGACACCGTTCTCTGCAGTCTTTTCAGAGTTCTTTGGTTGGATGGTGTGACCAAGAGTCGGGAGTCCGCTCACCAGCCTCAGAGTTAAAGACCGGATTCGCAACCACAGGGTTTCCTCCTCCAGGGAGAGCTTCCGATGCTCCTCGGAAATGTCCCTAGAGAAAGGCACCAAAGCTCTTCAGGCAAATGCTCCAGGCACAAAAGCCTACCCAAAGCTCTCCCAATTCTGTATGAAGAGGAAGGAGTGCTCAGAAATTCAGAAAACTATTAATATCTTAAAGGGCAGCACTGCCAGAAGTGAGGGATGGTGCTTAAGTCAGCCAGCCCAGGGAACGATGAAATATAGGAATTGCCCTGGAAGGAATTTCTTTGCTATGTGTGAGTTGAAGATATTTCTACTCACCTGTCTTTTGGATCCCAGCTAAACAAGACTGTCAGGTCTCTGTTGTCACGCAGATCTTTCCATGGAATGTCATCCTCCTCTGGGCTCAGACTCATGGACTTTATACTTTCTTCTAAACTGGTTGATCTGTAGGTAAGAGCAAGCAGCACTAAATCAAACATCTGATCACCGCAAAGGGAAAACAAACTCACTAAAAGACCATGTTCTGTGCACTGCTCAGCTCTTCCCTGTGTCAGGAACGTGACACACACAGCACTGACAAGGACGTGAAGGGACAGCAAATCACAATCACAGAATCCTTAAAGTTGGAAAAGTCCTTTAAGATCGCCAAGTCCAACCACCAACGCAGCACCACCACCATGGTCACCAATAAACCACGGCCTCAGTGCCCTCCCACATGTTTTCTGAACACTTCCAGGCATGGTGACTCCACTGCTTCCCTGGGAAGCCCAATGCAATGCCCCACAACCCTTTCCATGAAGGAATTTTTTTTAAACCTCCTCGGTGCCAACCCGAGACCGTTAAAAGCGGAACGAAGCTTTAGGGGCAGAGCTGCAGCTCTCAGGTTTCTGCAGGTGCAACTCCCCAAGGTCCCTCTTGGCCCGTGTTCTGCCCATTCCCAGTTTTCCCATGCCAGGAGCTGTACTCACATATTTGCTTCAAGTAAGAGGTCCAACAACATCCGCTCGGTGCGAACCTGCGCGAAGTGAAGGGAAGAGTTCAGCCTGTTCCTAAACGCGATGAATTCCGGGATCTTCTCGAACGCCCCGTACTTGTAGGCTTGGATGATGTATTCTGAGGTCTGGAACACAACACACACCAGCCCTCATCAGTGACTTCCCAAATTGGGAATAACCAACAAAAAGTCACTGCCAAGAAACTGCATTTCTGTGGTTTTTATGAGCCCAGAGGTGCAGGACATGGCAGATCCTCAATCCCCGGGAGGAGTTGGCACTTCTGCTTCTCCAAATCCCCCCAGCAGTTTTGCTACTTTAAATTGGGAATGCCCAGGTGCTCCATGGGCAGTGAAGTTTAACAACCAAACCAACACAAAATGTCGTCGCCACAATGAAAAATACTTCACACAGATGCATTTTTTCCTTCCTTTTCCTTTTAGATGCGTGATTCAAATCATTAAATCATCATTTCATTGTGAGAAATACTCCCAGGCAAAAGAAATATATCTCAGATTTTCTGGAACTGACTTGGATGCGCATCACGTATCACCACAACAACATAGATTTAAAAAAAAAAAATACTCACACATTTTTTGTTTCTCTTTTTTATTAAGAGTTTTGAATACAATATCACACAGTGTGTACATGGCACAACCCAAATGCCAAAGGAAACTCTCAGCGTCCATGGGATATTTTGCTTTCCCTCTGATGAAACGCAGCAACACAAGGCAGGCAGCCAATATTTCACTTCAGTCCAAGCAATCTCCAAAAAAAGAGATTTTTGTGATGAAGGAGCCCCAAACGAGCAGTTTTTTAATGAAAATGTCTAACTGTAGACACAGAGTGAACTATTTCTACTCCCAGCTATGAGGAATGGCTTGAGTTTTTACATCAGAATTACTCCACAATTGAGAAATTCTGGCAAATCAAGTATTTTCTTCTGAACAAAGAAGATGAGAGGCACTTCTGCTTAACTGAATTCTGCATGGTCCTAACAGACTCAACCTATCTGGAAGGCTCTGAGAGACCAGAAGGCAACACTCACAGATCCAAACCACCTTTTCTTTCCCTCCAAACCAAGAAATGTCCTCTAGGGAGTTGTCTTTATTTTTTTTTTCCCCCTAAGTAATTTGGTTATTTGCACTGAATGAAAAAATATGCCAAATATTCAACAACATACCCTCTGACCGACAGCCTCGCAGAGGTGACTGTCAGGGCTATGGGCTCTAATTCAACTGCATCCACGTGGTTTTTAAATCCCCCCCAGGACACGCTGGAGTGGTTTGCCTGCAGTATCTGGAGAGATTAAAGATGGGTGGACACGAGAAAATTAGAGAGATTACTGGTGATTCTGCATAGCTGAAGGAGAACTATCTCGAGGAGGATAAAGTTGCCTTTTTAAGTTTTGGCCAAATATAGCAATGCTGCCTTCTCTCTCCTCCCTGTCGTTGGCATCCTCTCCCAGAGCAGGAATAGTGGCAGGATTGCACAGCATCCCACACGGCTGTTACTCATGGGACCACTCTGACACAGGATCCACGTCAGGCTGTGAAGTTCAGCAAGTCAGGAGAACGGATTTATCCAAAGCAAGGAGTCTGATTCAGGAGCTCTATTTTTATGCCAGACCACTTGGTTTACATCCCACACTTCCTGCTCCAGGCAGAGTCCCACACACAGCTCTGTGCTGTGACATTCCAGCTATCTCAGCATCGACCTGGGGAGGAGCAGGCAGCACCAGAAATCTGTGAAAAGGGAACTTTTAAAGGACAATCCTCCTTTAACACTGCAGATGTGGTTACGAGGCTTGAGTGGGAGCTGCTCCCAGCACCCTGAGCACGAAGGGGCAACCCCAGCAGAACCACAGCAGCGCAGAAACCGGGAGCAGATCCTGACCTTGTGACATGTTTTATGGCAAGGAATCCTTCTTCATCCCCACTCTTGTCACACCATCATCCTCAGGGAACAGCACCCTGAACTGAGCCTTCGCCTCCTGCAATTCCTGGTTGCAAGAACAGCTTTTGAGGCATTTCCCAAGAAAAGGATCTTAAGGAGACAACCACTGGAAGCGTCCAGAACACAGGAGAGATTTGGCTACCTGAGAGCAACATCAGCTCATGGTCCTTTGGCTGTAACATTGTCTCCAAGACATGATGTGAGTGGGTTCCAGAGTTGCATCCTCATCTTGTCAAATGAGGAATTCTGTCCTGCTGCTGCACCACTTCTGCCCCTCTTGAAATTCCAGTATTTTAAGGTGTAGGAGCAACACCTTTTTGGGATTTCTGGAACACGAGTTGTGTTTTCCTGCCAACGGCACCTGGAATGCGGCCACCACCGTCCATGTACAGATGTTGAGCCACTGGAGACATCCAACCCTCCTCTTCCACAAGCACCTTCATCATTCAAGCCAAAGACAATAACCTGCTCCCAAGGGAACCACACCTCAATTCCTTCACATTGTTTTCCATGGAAAGATGATTTCTTGCTGCTTTACAACACAGCATTCCCAAGCAGAGGAATCCCATCCAGAAGTTTTTTCAGTTGACTTTTCCACCTGGTGCCCGCAGTCGTGGGTTTCATTCAGACAGTTGGTTCCAGGGATGTTTTTCATCAACATCCACCAAAGGAATTTTAAACAAGACTGAAAAGTTACACCTCAGTAAAAATAAAAAAAAGCTGTCTGGATCCAGGGCTTCACTCCCAGGAATCCAAAGCTTCTCAGCAAGCAGAAAAAAAATGAGCAACTGAGGGATGCAGAGCAGAGCGAGCTCCCATCCCATTGGATAATCCATGTGCATCCCTCAGGAAAACCCCTGTGCCAGACACAGCTTACAGGAACTCAGCATCCAGGCACAGGGAAATGGCAATGGGAATCCTGTACACAGGAATCACCTGGGCTGTCAACAGAGCAAGGCTGCTACTTCTGAGGGATTTCTGTGTGAGAATCTTTACTACTCAGTACAGACAATCCCTGTGTCTTTACCTGTTGCTGGGATAGTGGGAAAGCAAAGTGTGTGACTGCAGAGCCTCTGGAGCCAACGTAGCCAGTGGCTGACTGGCAGATTTACAACTGGATTGCACCTTTGTTTCTTAGGAAGTCAAAATAATCTTCTTCACCTACCTCTCAACAGTGCCCAAGGTGTAAAATAGGAATACACAGGATATATTCCCACTCCTCAGAACGGGATGGTCCCTTTAATGTGAAGTGCACCCCCCACCACCCACTGAAACACACAGCTCCAGTGACTGGAACACAAAGGATTCATCATGTGCCATCCCCATCCTGACCCACCATCCCTGGCTGCTCTAGAACTTTCCAAAACGCCAGATTTACGACACCAGCGCTTATTGGCCACGTGACACTCCACTTCAATTACTGCATAAAATCACAAGCATTCCTTTAAAAGCAATCCTACCTGTTTTATCAGGAGCATTAAAACTGGCTTTAATAGAAAGGAAGCTGAAGCAAAACCTCAGGTCACAGCAAGTCACAAATTCTTGTAGTAGAAAACGCAGGTTGAGGCAACCTTTACTACGAATTTGCACCTACTACTGCTCTCTGTTATGTTTTAAACCACTGCATTTCCCTAAGCCTTGCACAGGGCTTCTCTAAGACACTTTGCTGTGTTACAAGGTCATGGGGCAGGGGGGGAGGGAGTGTTTCTTTCAACTTACATCTTTCTGGTTGGAGTGGAAAAACCTGAGTGCAAAGTTGCAGGATTGGGAAGCAGCAGCGTAGTGGCCCAGGGAGCCGGCGTAGCGCGTCAGGAGATAACTGCAACAAACAGCACGAGGCAAACGTCAGCCACCGCCCTGGCAAACAGCTGCACAGGAGACACATCTGGACATTTAACACCATCAACAGCATTCATGGGCAAGTTCAGGCTTTTAGTGGAATGAATTCTCCATTTTTTAAAAGCGGTATGTGAGGGCTTAGAGTTCTTTCTTCACCTCAAGTGTGCAAGAGCTGCTCAGGGAGATACCCCCAAACACGCCAGCCAAGGGCTTTTGGTGTGCTGGCTTTCAGTGGTGCTCCCAGGCTTTGCTGAGCAACAATCCAAGCTGGAACACCAAGCTCTGCCTGGCAGCCAGCCAGCCATTTCACCAATTTCCTTCAGCTTAATTAATACTCTAAAAAATCCAACACACATCAAAACCACACGGGGAAGATACCCTACAAAAAGGGGGAGCACGCAGTGGGATGTGCCTCCCAAAATCCCAGAACACTTTTACACAACAGCACATGAAAATGCGATAATCTGCTGAATTTTGGATGCTGCAGCTGTCAGGAGGGGGGTCAGCAGGACTGATTATTCTCAGTATGTACCACCCACCCGATGGTGTCGTGCTGGATGTGCTTGGCGTCGAGGCTGGAATAGAGCTCCGAGACGGGCTCGAAGGCGCCGAGCCGGCAGTAGATCCGGATGAGCAGCAGCTTAAACTGAGCATTGGAGGGACTGTGAGACAGCCCTTCCTCCAGGAGAGTCAGGCACTGCCACACGGCCGCCTCTTCACCTGGTGACAGACACAACACAGGCAGGGGTGAGCAGGGCCAGGCGCCGAGCACCCCCGGCACAATTCCCTCTCCCCACGTTACACAACGCTCAGAGAGCGCTGCCAGGGATTTCGACGTGCAGATGGCCACATGGAACACCTGCTCCAGCACTCCAGCTGCTCCCTGAGGGAATGCTGGGGGAATAATCCCTCCCAGGGAATATCTAGCTCACATCTGCACAGAGCACACTGCGGGCAAAGTGACCTTTCCTGATGAATCCTGGACTGTTTGGGAATTCCAGCTTGCACACTGCAAAAGAGCCAGGAATTCAAGAGTCCACCTTCCTGTTAGGAACCTGACCATGGATTTATTCAGATTAAAGACTAAATCTTCCTTGGGAAAGACAAAGGTGTAACAGAAAACTGCATGGAAGGGCAGGAATATACACACGGACGTCCAGCACTAGACACTGTGGGATTAAGAGACAAAGAGCAGGGGTGGAATACAGGCAAATTTAATTCAGGGAAAAGGTCCCAGCAAGTCTAGAAACGGGGGATCCAAAAGGCAAAGTATGTCAGGAAGAGAAAGAAAACGCTCTCACAACTCTTCTGATACCAGAAAGGAGTTGTCAGCAGAACTCGTGCAAAGGGAGAGAAAAAAGGAATTAATCAGAAAAATTAAATCCGTTTAGAGGTCAGTGAGATTCAGGTCAAACACCAGCTGATCAGAGGGACTCCTGAAATTCCTCATATTGCAAAAAACAACCCAGAAAGCTCCAGGCCTAACAAGCCACGCCATGCACTCACTGGCCACAGGGACACAGTCTCCCAACCTCCCACAGAGGTATTGAGCAAGGCACAATTTTGGGAACGTACCTTCCAGCCACAGATCAAGCAGCAGGTGAACTGCAAGCAGGCAGTAATAATCTGAAAACTGCAATTCAGTTTTCAAACAAGATTTCCCTAAAAAGAGAAAAAACCAGTTACCCTTGAATTTCTAACAGTGCTGCCAGCTGATCTCCCAGTCAGCGTTACTGAGTGGCACCACCATCAGAGACAGCACCACAGTTCCATTTATAAAATCAGAATTGTCTTAAAATCCAAACACCTTCACACATCACCGAGTGGCCCTTGGGGCACCTCAAACATTGCCATCTGCTGGAAGAAGATCTGATTCCCACAGCTGCAAGATTTACAAGATAATAACTCCTGACCATGAACGTGTCCTATGCATATCCCTGAGAAAACCTGGCTTTGCTTAAAAGCACAGGCGATTCTGCAAAGCACAAACAGACCATCTGAACCACCCACCAAAGCCTCATTTATCTTTAAGATATGCAGCTGAAAAGAAAAAAAAACTTAAAATGAACCACAATTCAGGGAAGGTGAAGGGTAGAATCAGAAAGGACAAAGCCAAGCTTTTAGCAGCGTTCCAGATTTTCCTCACCGAACTCCAGCCCGTGGCGGTACCGCAGCATCAGCTCCCGCACCACCGCCAGCTTCTGCTTCTTCTCCATGGCGTGGTAGATCCCCAGCAGCCTGGAGAGCTGCACCACACACAGGTGCTGCTGCAGGGCCTTGATGTCACCCGGCAGAGCCACCTCGTTCTCGGCCGCCGCCGCCAGCGGGATCACGTCCAGCAGCTGCCGGATGAACTGCAAGAGAAACACCGTGGCAAAGGCTGAAGGGCTGCACCAAAGGGAAGCATCCTTTCCTCCCTCCAATCAAGCCAAAAGAGCAAGGTGGAAACATCAATGTTGATGTCACACTGAATCAGTGTGACAGCCTTGGAGACTTTTTTTCAAGAGCAGCCTTCGAGATTTTTTTTTTTGAGTCGCACTCAATAGGTTTTATTAAGTTTCATCAAACAGATGGAGGGAAGAAAAATCAGAGGCAGGTTTCCAATTCATTGACACACCAGGGAGTTCAAGCACCTGTTAACACTCCTGGTAATAAGAGATGCAATTAAAGTAATTAGTTACTGACAGGCTTCACAGCACACTTCCAGGCAAGGGTGGCTTTGCACTGTTACATTTTCCCTCAGCTCTGAAGTAAAGTGCAGTGCCCAGTGAGGTCATCAACTCTCATTAATGACTTCTTTTTAGATTTAAGCTGTAAGAAAAGCAGCTTCTCATTGTTTAGTTTTAATGGGAGACAGAAGACTCCTCATAACACGCAGGGCTGGGCAGCAGCTTCTTGCTCTAAAATCCAACAGTGTTTGCAAACTTAAATTTGAGTTAAAGCCAATGAATTCAGCTTTATTACACTTGGTATTGACATGTAAGAACTGCATCAAATGCAAGCCTGAGGCAAAAAGCTCAACAGCCAGAGAGGAGCAGCACCAAGCACAACACACACCAATTCCAGTTTTCCCAAAGAATTTGATGAATGCTGCGTTGACAGATCTTTTCACTTTGAAACTCTGCCAAGCTGAGCACGGTCAACCACATCATTGGCTCTGCTCTCCAATTCACACCTCCAGGGAGTCAAGGTTGGTGTCATGACCATTATTTCTGGGCTATCTCACACGTCAGTGGCCCAGCAAGATCCCCACGATCTCAGCTACTGAAGTGGAACTCTCATTTTAAAACTCATCAGCACTTCAGCACCACGAAACCTCCTCAGCTCCTCGTGTCCTTGACCAAGTTAAACTGCAGCAGATGCTGCTTCAGGGACAGCCAGAAAACCTTCCAATACATCACTTTGACACAATATATATTCCAGAATACATTCAGTAAATCAGCAGCAGTTTTAAGGCCAGACAGAAAGTTTTAGAGTCATGGTTTTATGTGCACTGTGACAAAGCTGTAGTCTAAAGTATTATTAAATACAGTTTTTCCACTCCTGGTTTTGAATTTGTTTCCTGGAAAGTGAGGATGAAACCTGTTCAGTACTTCAGGGTTCCCTTGCAATGGAATCTCCATTTCCAGGACTAGGATTTCAGGATCCTGCTGGCCACGTCTCCTGCCAATGGGCTAAAAACACACCTTTAAACACAAACCATCAGCAAGACTCGTCCCTGCCAGAGCCACCACTCCCATGAGCAGTGGGGCTGTGGGAAGAGCTTCCACTAGGAGTCAAA
The DNA here is from genome assembly GCA_013398855.1 of Mohoua ochrocephala. Taxonomy (NCBI): domain Eukaryota; kingdom Metazoa; phylum Chordata; class Aves; order Passeriformes; family Acanthizidae; genus Mohoua; species Mohoua ochrocephala. Next base: position 177,239 of record VZTA01029683.1, read on the forward strand.
AAATATTTTAATAAACCGAGAGAACCTCTCTACCTACGCTTTGTTTACCAACATTTTATCCCCAGGCTCTGGCTGATCCCAGATTCCCTGCCCTCCCCAGCGCTGATCCCTGGACACAATGGCTCAGACAAACACTGGAGTGAGTGACAGAATTCCCAGCTGCTGAAGTCACTCTGGGCTGCTCATGACTCTGCACAAATGCGCTTTTCAGTTCCAGAGAGTTGTTCAGAAAGAGGTTCTGGAAAAAACTGCCACAGGTGCCTCCATGACCCCTGGATTTGGGTCAACGTGTCCCTTCTTTGGCACTGCCAGAGCCAAGCAAAGCCTCTGTGACACCTTCCCTCCATGAAATGAGGGGGCAGCTTTTTCCCATTAAACAGATAACTTTGAGCTCAAAGCACCCTGCCAACCTTGAAAAATGGGAATAAAAATGCCAAAGGAATACCAGATCTGAGACCCTGCAGGATGAAACTTAGCTTTAAACCTCCAGTAAAAATCCTCCGAATGAAACTTCTCAAGTGTTCAGATGCTCACGATATTTTCTACAGTACAAAGAGTTCTCTGAATTTCAAGCAGAAAGTAAAAATTTGATGTTTCCAGCCTTTTAACACGATCCACAGGTATTTTAAGATAAAGGGACCAGAGTGCAAAACAACCACTGCAGTTCCTGCCAGCACTTCTTGATATTCCTTACCTTTGTGTACTGGCTGGGTGGGAGGAGATCCACAAACACTTTGAGATCAGTAAAACAGCAGGGCTTATCCCCAAATTTTTTGAAGTATTGGAACATTAGCTCTTCTGGATCACCTAGGAAAAAGGCCAGGTCACCTTTTTAACGTGCTCCAGTACAAGTGGAATCCTTAAAATCGCTATGAGAAATCTTCGTTCATGCCTTCCTCCCCCCCACCTCAAGATTACAGAGCAATTTAGAAAACAGAGAGCTGCACTACTGCAGATTTTAACAGAGGCTCAATGTCTCTGGTAACCAAGGACACATTAAAAAAAGCCCAAGAGCTTCATTCAAGTTCCTTTAGCAGATAAGAGCTCAGCAATCCAGGCAGGCACACGCAGCCTCCGCTTATCTCACCACGGCTTCTTTTGGGATGGAAAAACGAAAGGAATTAGGAAATAGCACAGATGTTGCTCTAATCACATTCCCTTTCATTGATTCCCTAAATGCCATTTTGTAATGCAGGTTTTTAAAAAGCAAAACCTGGCGCTGCTGCCATGAAAACCTAAATCAAAACCCACCCAGAGATTCCAGCGTTAACAGCGAGACTTCCCACCAGGAATACAGTGTCAGTGACTGGATGCTCCTAAACCCCAGAGGTCCTTTTGAAAAATTCCCTGCTGGCATTTCCAAGCCCTGGAGAAGTCTGGAAATACCTGCCTTTTCTCAAAGCTCATCTTCCAATGCTTTTAAAACTCTTTACATACAGAACAACAGGTATTTCTTCCTAACGACCATCGTATTTAAACCCAGCAATTCAACAGAAAGTTTGTGCCAAGTTTGTTCTCTCTCCCCCTCTCTCCAAGAGATGAACTCCTCACCCAGGCAGGGGCTCTTACCCAGTTTGTACTCATCATTGCAGCCTCTGTGTCGCAGGCGCCTGATCAGCTCCAGTTTGGCTAAATAGGGTCCCCGGAGCGGCCGGGAGCTCTTGGACTCCTCCGTTATCCTCTCCTCGATGAAGTTCACGGCCTGCTCGATGGAGCAGTGCACCTCTCCCTCCAGAGAGCTGCAACCACACAGACAAAAGGTTCTGGGATAGTTCCTGCTGATAACACACACTCAGCACGCTCCCAGGAGAGGGAAATGATGGATTCCCCAACTCCATCACCACAGAAAACATCAGCTGGAAGAGTTCTATAATGTACAAACTGTTTCCACAAGCTACTCCCAGCCTCCAGATAAAAGCATGGAAAACACGCAAAAAGCAGGGAAAACGCCTAATTTGGGCTCTGACATCAAGAAGTCACTCTAATATTGAATATAGGAACTCAAACAATTCGCTGTAGCACAAAGGGAAAAGAAATCCACAGCAAAACTCTCAACTTACTGCTCTTCCTCTGCTGGAGGCGTCCAGGATTCATCAATGAGTTGAAATACTGAATCGAAGTAAGTTATATAAAACTGCCAATCATCTGAGCTGGAACAAAAATCAGGCACAGGACAAAATTTAGGGAATTGCCAAAACAATTAACAGTTAAAACTACATTTCTTGCCAAAGCTGAATTAAGGAATAGCACATAATCATATTACAGAAAAAAAACCTCAATTGTAATCATAAAATTGTTTCCCCTTGAAAAGGTCTCAAATCTTAGGAACACCCTCATCCTGAATTTCTGGAAATGTATTAAGCAAAACCATTTCAATTCAAAACTGCGGCAAGCTACAAACTCTCCTCCTAAAATTCACATTCCAGTCAGAGCTCAGCAACATCCCCACAGAACGTGAAGGCTGAAGTTTCTCTTCTGCATTTAACTCAGATATAAGATGAGGGCACAGCTAAATTCAAAAGCAACCACCACATCTCTCCTGACAGTTCTGAGACAGATTTGATCACACTGGAATGTTCTGTCTCCTGATGCATCTGTTCCAAGCATTACATTCATTTCCCAGGATGAAGTCTGGCCAAGTGGGAGAAATTTAGATGTAGAAAATGAAACGTAAATCACGGACAGGATGGGCACTGCAAAGTCAGAGCTGGACAATCAGCACAGAATTTAGAAATAAGGAGGTAAACAACTTCTTATTGCATTAATGGATTGCTAAATTCTGCCTGAAAAAGCAACAACTCCAGTCCTGACCCTGACTCTCCCTGTGACCTTCACCATGTCTGGCTTTGGAGCGCAATCTTCGGAAAAGCTTCCCGATAGTCTCCTATTTTAACCACAAAACAAAAGCCACCAAACAAGGCCATTCCCAACCAAGGAGGAATTTTTGCTCCGTGTTTTCAGCAGCGCTGCAGGAATCCCCTCTCACTTTTTGAGCAGCAGCCTCCTGGCCAGGGCGTTGCACTCGGGCCACCTGTGCAGCTTCTTGTACATGGCCATGCACTTGTTCTCCCGGCTCTGCAGCTCGCTCGTCAGCTTCTCTGCAGCAAAAAACATGGAAAGCTCAGCTCATCCCTGTATTTCTTCCCCACTCCCTGAATAAACCTCCTTATTCCAGCCCAGCACCAAAGCACCAAGTGTAACACAGCAGCAGGGAGGCCCCTCAGAGGATAGAAAGATTTCCCATGGAAACCTTCGTATCCCAATTCCAAGTGCATTTTAATCTTCAGTTAAACTCCTCTAAAATGCAGATATTGAAGATTTTTTGGTTTTGAGGATGGCAGCTACGACCAAGAACGTGATCCCAATTTGCAACTGCAAAGCTCAGCACTGAACAGTGTTTAAATACCATAAACAAGGGTTTGGTAAAACCAAAGGTTGCACAAACACCTCCAGAGTTTACACTGAGGTTAAAACTGGTGCTAAGTCAGGCTTCCTAAAACATATCTTTTTTGGAAGCAGTGGACAAGTCTGAAGCAAAGGGCAACTGCTGTATTCTCCACACAACTCTGATTTATTAAAGGATAAATTACCTCCAAGTTTTCCCCTCACAACATCTAAGGCTTCCTTGTACTTCTCCAAACGTTCCAGGATCATGTAGTACAGCTCCACCTTAAAAGAAAGATTACACTGCAATGAAACTTGCCAGGAAAATCACACCCAGGTGTGCCAAAAAAGAAAATAGGGGATACCAGGCCTGCAAAGCTATCTTTAGTATCCCAAAGGGTGCAACACTCAAATTTAGGTATTTTTTTTTTTTTTTCCATTCCTAGTTTTCAGGTTTTTCTTGGGGCCTCCCAGAGAGCAAAGCACTTCATCAGTCAAATCAAACACCAAAAAACTGCCTCAGCCACAGCATTCCAAGGCCCTCCTAAGCCCCTGCTTTTGGTTTTCCTTCTGTCCCCTACATTCACACTTCATTCCAAAACACTGTTGATTATTTTAAGCTTTCCAAGGTAATCGAGTTCCCTTAACAGTGCGTTCGTTGTCTCGACAAAGTTCAAACCAAGCCTTACTTCAGCCTCAGCTTCGATCTTATCCTCTTTCACCATTTTTTCCACCATTCTCTCAGCAAGTGGCAAAAACATCGTCTTGGAGAGGTTTTCATCCTGGGCTGAGATAGACTGAGGGGAAAAAAAAGAGGGATTATTGTAACAGCTCAGCAACTTTCTGTGATGTCCCACCCACTGAAGTCTTTTCACTTTGGAAGAGGGGGGAAAAAAAAACCAACCCAGGTGCTCCAATCCCTCCAATCCCCCCCAGCCACCTGTTTGGAGCTGCCATCTGCGACCTGAGAGTGCAACTGCTCTGGGAAAAAGGCAGCAATAAAATCGGTGCTGCACAGAAAAGCTCATTTTTGATCAGATCAAGCAGAGCCCTGCATGTCTGAGCACACAAAGCTCGTGGTAGAAACACGCAGCCAGAACACTTTTGGGTTTTATACGGCACAGGATTTTAGAGAATGTGATTAAAACCCTCCAAGCTTATTTTTGTTTGATTTTGTGTCTGATTAGTGCCCAAATGTGCTGCCTCAACCAGCAGCAGCAGCAGCACAGCTGATCTGTGCCTATTCCTGCAGACTTGCTGCTAATTCCAGAGCTCTCATTTATTCCTTCCAAGAGCTTTTATAACCTCGTTAGAGAGGAACAATTCTGACTGAGAAACTGCAGATAGTTGAGGATTTATTCATTATCTCCCTGCCAAAACAACAGGTGGATATTGGCGCAGATGAGAGAATAATTCAAGTTGTACAAAGGTGGCAAAGGAACAGTTAAATCGGATTAAAAAAACACCTCAGCATTTATTTCGGACCACAACAATAACATTACTTATTGGAGGAGGGCTCAGTCCTTCTCCCAGCATCCCACAGAAACAGCTCAAAGCCACATTTTACCCCAAATCATCTCTACCATTTTCCCTCAGAACATTTCTGCACCAGCACAGCCGCTGCAGCGACGGCCAAACCCGACCCTGTACACACCTGCATGATCAGGCTCATCACAGACCAAAAATAATAGGGATTTTTGGGAACAATCTTATAAAGTGCCATTCCAGCCTGAAAAACAGAAAATACAAGTTTCTCATCATCCCTGAAACAGATTTCTTTCCAAGCTCTCGTGCTGGACAACACATGGGAGTTGCACATGGGAGGACTTTTCCCCACCCCTGAGCTCTTCCCTCCTGACACACATCCCGAAGGAAAACAGAGGGTGGAAACGTTTCCAAGGGCTTTGTGTAGGTCTGACAAGGAGCAGCAGCGAGTGCTGATTGCCCACACAGATGACAGCTTTAACTGGAAGTGGTAACTCCAGCAGGAAGCAGATTTTTTCCTTGGGAATGAGGGAGTATCTCCAGTGCTGAAGGACACACCAAACCCACGCCTGCCTCGAGGGACCAACTGCCCTTCACCACTCATTTCACACACCCTGACACCCCCAAATTTGGGGTCACCTCCACGTGTGAAGCAGGGGGAGGAAAGGTCGAGCAGAGAACTCGATCGAATCAAAGCAGAGCCAAAGAATTCCCAATTTTCCCTAACACATTAACAGCTATTCCCACATTTCCCTCACGGTGCCTGTAGGTAACAAAGGACAACACTTTAACTCCTACAAAATCTGTAATTCATTTTAAGAATCTACACCACCACAGCTGGACTTTTGTGCCAACTCCCTGACTGCAGCTGGCATTTTCCAGGATTTTCAGCTGGAATAGCCCAGAGGAGAGGACACTGGGGGTTATTTTCACTCCCTAATCAGTCACCATCCACACATTCTTTGCATCCCTTAAATCCAAAAGCCAACATCCCCCTCTGACAACGTGATATCAGTAATATGATTTGATTCAACTGATATTGAAAGTGATAATTTAACGAGATCCACGTTTTTATGTCACTTCAGACACACAAAAGGTCACATAAATGTTAATTATTGTTATCTGTGGGATTTTTCCCCACTTGTGACTGCGATCAGTCACGTCTGAAGTTTGGGTTGTAAAATGAGCTTTGTCATTCCGGGCACACCAATAACTCCTTTTAGTTATTTAAGCCTAACCTGTGCAAAAAAATTCAAGTCACAGCAGGAACAAGGGGGAGTTTAGCACTTATTTCTTGGCTCTCTGTGCTTTTTTGCACAGAAGAGTGAGCACGCAGGCCTTGGAAATCATCTTCTGTTTACAGGCATCCTCCAGGCACCTCATTTGGAAGGGATGAAAACAAACCCAACCAGTGTGACACTGTGCTGCCAGCTGAGAGGGGGTATCTCAAGTGCTTTTTAGTTTTATTGCACTGAATGACATCAAAACAAGTTGTATTTTAGATGCTCAAGTAAGAGCACGGGGAGGATTTAGCTTCCCAAAGTTAACAGAGAGCTAAGGAGGGAATCGGGTGTGAAAATATGGATCAGAAGCTCTTCCCAGATGTGTCTGTTCCAGAATTCCTTTAGAACACAAAACTACAATTCCTTTTGTCACTACAGAACCACAGACCAGTAAAAGGCACAGCTTTAAGTAAACAAACCTTTTGTCTTCAGACAACCCACCCCCTAAAAAAAGAAGTTTAAGCCTCTCTGTAAAAATCAACCGAAAGTTTAAGTTCTGCATTAACCCAGCTCAGCTTCTTTGGAAGATTACTCATAATCCAACAAGTCAATGAGAGTAAGAGAGAGAGAAAAACACACCCTAAACCAGCCAGAACACAAACTGTTGGTCATACCTGTTGCATCTTCTTGTATTCTCCAACCCTGGCATAGGCCATGAAGAGGTGGGAGTGATACTCTTCACTGTTGGGGACCTTCTTCACAGCTGCCTCGTAAAGTTTAGTCACCAGCTCGGCTAAACCAAAACCAGATGCTGGAGTTAAGACCAACTTGGGAATATTTTAAAGCACAGCTCCCTAAAGAGCACCAGGGATGCTCTGTACAGCAATTAATTTGCACTCATCAGCCCCAGAAATGCTGCTCTGTCCCCCAGGCACTGCAAACATCAGGCAAAGGAGAAAAGGGCTTAAAAAACTCCAAACAAACCTCAAAACAGACTTAAAACAGAGTTCAACAGCAGCAACTGAACTGTTCAGAAGAATTTTAGGTCTATTTTTAAAGTAAGTTTGTCTATTTTTGAGCATGAAACTGAATGAAGGTTCCTCCTGCTGGCAGAGTGACTGCTCCACGTGACTTATGTATCAAAACAAACACTTTCAGAGCCTAAGAGCAAATTAATTATTCTTATCACAGGTTTATTTATATTAATCACACCCTGCTATTTCCCAACTGCTTATATCAGTGCTCTAAACAATTACTTCACACTATACTTTGTAAAAAACAGGTCCACCATGACAAAATACTTCTGACAGCACAAAATGCAAAACTTTCTTACATTTTCATCCTTCCATATTCTTTTTTTCTTACACAAACAACTGTAGTTCAGAGTAGGAACAGAAAACCAAATGTAATCTGGCTTTCACACGGTTTACACATCCCTGCCAGAGATACATAAAATATTTAATCACAATTTTCTCGCAGGACCAAAAGTGGAAGTGCCTCACACCCACCCCGGTTCCTGAGTTACAAACCTAAAAAGTTACAAAGCTCAGCTTAATGGGAGCTGTTAACAATCACAGAGAGGCTCTTGTCATTCACAGGGGTTTATGCTGAAGTCAAAAATACACCAAAAAATTTGGTATTACCCAACAAATGATGCTTTAACTCCATAAAGAAATAACTGGGAGAACGTAAGCACTGCTCTTTTACAGACTGCTGCAAACCCCCTTTTCTGAAGCTGTTTCACCCCTTGATCACTTCTCCAGGAATTCAACAATAAATAGTGGTGGTACCACCCACCAAACTCCACCATAAACATTGGTGCCACCACACCACACTCCCCAAGAAGCTGCCAGAAACAACAGCTCTTCAAGCTACACAAAAGCAGGATTAGATTTCAGAAATGCACAGGAAACTTCACTCCATCACTCCAACACCAATGATTTCATATTTTGAAAATACAAATCACTGTGAGGAACCTGACAAAGCTGATGTGGCCAAACTGGGAGGTCGGGATTTCCCTCCTGTTTTTCACCGGTTTCCTGAGGCCTGAACCCCTTGACTACATCACACCCTGGGGGGATTTGTCATCTGTCACTCTACTGACAACAAATTCCAGTAGTTTCCTTAACAAAAGTGAACTCCCAGGCTGCTGGATCATTATCAACCTGCTTCATTCAGGACCTGCTACACCATCGTGTTCATGGGAAGCCTGAACGAGGATTTTTGTGCTTCATGAAGATCACTAGAACCTTACAGGCATTACATCAGGCATCACTGCAATTCCGAGTCTCTTAACACTCCCTCACACACACAAATCCTGGATTTTGCACGTTTCCCACCAAACTGTGGGGCGCAAACCCTCTGGAAGAACACAAAGAGAGATTTTTTTGGGAGAGGAACAAACTCACGTCTGTGCATTTCCCGGTAGAGAATGGTCAGTGCTTGCAAGGAATTATCATCTGTGGGTTCAAGTGCTGCTACTTCTTGTGCCAGGGCGTAGGCTTCATCCTGCTTGCCAGTCCTCTGCAAGCCAATGGCCTTCAGCACCTGTGGACACAACACAAGCATCTCTCAGAGACACGGGTTGCATTTGGAAACCCTCTCCCTCCTGGGAGGAACAGCCCAACCACCTCATTCCCTCTCCAGGGAGACTCCAGGTTTTATTGAGCTTCTAATCCATGTGGCTGGAGAGGAAAACTCTCAATGCAACAGCATCAAAGAAGGGCTTTGAGTTCTTAATAAATGTTGAGGTTGCCCCGAGGTATCACCACAAGGTTTTCTCTACCTGGAGGCTGCAAACTGACCCGTCCTGCCAATTTCTCTTAGTTTTCTTTCATTAAATGGCCAGAGAGAAGTGACAGAAATGAGATTCGGGTCAATGACACTCGCTGCAGCTCGGGAAGCTTTCAGAATGTAGAAGTGGTGTGAAGTGCAGAGGGAGACCCCCAGGGAAATGAGAAAAGCAGAGAGAGAGTCACGCATTGGGAAAGAGAGGAACAGAACCCCTTTCCCTCAACAGGGGCACAGCCAGGAGGGTGGTGAACAAGCAGAAGAGCAAATGCCTCCAAAATCATGGAATCCTGGAATGTTTTGGGTCGGAAGGGACCTTAAAATCATCCAGTTCCACCCCCTGCCATGGGCAGGGGCACCTTCCGTAGACCACGCTGCTCCAACCTGGCCTTGAACAATTCCAGGGATGGGGCATCCACAGCTTCTCTGGGACACCTGTTCACCTTGTTATGCTTCCCTCAGACTGTTCCTCCCAAGGAGATGTTTTGATCCCAACCCCAAGGCTCCAAGAGGCATTTTTAAGGCCCAGCCCACGTGCCAAGGCCACCTGGAGTGGTGCTGACAATCAGCTCAGGTGGGACCAACACTCCAGTCCCTACCAGGGGGTCTGCACAAGTTTTCAGGCAAACAAGATACAGCTGAGCTGCAACGGAGACATTCCAGAGGGCTCAGAAATCCCTGTGGAAGATCCCAGAGAAAGGGACAGCAGCACACCCCGAGCCTCAGGCAGAAGGAGCTCGGTGCCCCTCCGATCCCACTCACCTTGGCACAGTGAAGGTCCTTGTGCTTTTTGAGCAGTTTATCTGCTTGCTGGATTGCCATTTTATTATTGCCATTATCGAGATAATCTGCAGAGGAAGAGCACACACAGAGTCACACCAGAACACAAGGCCATTCTGGAAAGCCACCTCCCAATTTTACCGTGGAGCATCTGCTGTCACACCAGCAGCACAAACCACGTTTTCCCTGCGCAGCTCCTCCTAAGCCAAACATTCAGGAAACGTGTCATTTCAGGGATGAAGGATTCATCTCGTTGTACTGGTTTTAGTCATTCAAACAAACAAGCTTTTGTAATTACTCCGCACAGATCATTACAGCAACAAAAGAGACACATAATAGAGAGGATTCTGCAGCAACAGCTCTTTGCTGGCAATGCAGCTCCAGCGCTTTAGCAGGAAAAGTAGAAATTAATTTGGTGTGTCTTTGGGAGACTTTCAATGACTTTTAACAGGCAGGAGGTCAGAAACCAAACACACTCCAGCAAAGTGGGAAATACTTGTCCACACCATCCATACCTCAGGCAGAGCAAACCTGTCCCCTGAAAGTACCACTACCCTTCCACCAGACTGGTTTTGAAGACACAACTGTGAAGCATCAATATTTCCTAGGGGGATAGCCCACTGTCAGCTGCAGAAAACCCATCTCCAGAGCATTTTCTCCTTTTTTAGCTCGGAATTGCAACTTTCAGATTGATCTTCGTGTTATTACACAATGACAAGCAAGCGGTTTTAGACCAGGACATGACCCCTACGTGCTCCCCTTCCCTCAAAAATCCCTCCTTCCTCACCAAAGCCCCCTCACGTGCCCAGGGAAGGGGCTGCTCACACTGCTCTGGCCTCTCTCCTGCCAGTTAATTGGAATTACATCACACACCTTCTCCTCATCAAAACTCTCGTTCCCATTACGAGCCAGAACCCTTTTACTGAGAGGTGACCCTTGGCAATCCTCGGCACAAATCGTGCATCTATTCTGATTTACAGATTTATATTTGATTTGCTCCCGTGGCCAGGTGGATGCTGTATATTTAAAGCAGAGTTAATTGGGCTCCTGAGCCCATCCAGAGCAAAAACCTCTCATGAGGCAGCTTCTCCACACCCACCAAAACAAACATCGCTGCATGAAATCCAGTTTGAAGCCACAAGACACTGTCTTCACCAGGTATTTCAACTCAGGAAAACCTCTGTGCCACCTTTAGCATTAAAACTTGGGGGATTTCTCAGTGAAGAGGTTTCAAAAGGTGTGGAACAGCACATCAGAGGCTTCTCGATTCAAGGAGCTGTCACCCAGTTTAGTGACACACAAATTATCCCCCACGCCGAGCTGCCTGTCTGGGATTAACAGCCATGCCAAGAACATCTCAGCTTTGGGTGTCCCAAAGTAAATCAAATAACCCTCAAACCTCTCTCTAAACCACAGCAGAACGAAGAGATTGTATTTCCCGAACAAGTCAGGCTGTTGGAAGTCAAAGCAGCTTCCAAAGGAAGTGAAGCTAAAGGAAAATAAACTTCAGCCCACGTTAGTCCGTAGGTGGGGACGTTCAAAGGCTGGAAATGCAACACCTGAACCTTCAGGTGAAGGGAGAACGAGACAAGATCAAAGATAACCAGAGCTGTCGAGGAATCCTGGAGAACCACAGCACAAACCCGGGAACGCTCTGAAATCCAGAGGCAGACCTTGGACCTCACGCTGCAGCTCCCCGGCTGAGGATGTGGGGAAGTCGTGTGTTTATCACACACTTTATTTTGGGTTCTGCAGCACCACAGCCTGAGTTCAAACCTTGCACTGCAGATAATCCTTTCCAGAACGAGCAGAAAGGAATTCTGAAGCTCTCTCCAAAACGAACACGGCGAGATCCTCAACATCACCTGCTTCGATACCAGCTGAATTTACCCAGATTCTTCTATTAATACCATTTCTTACACAGGTTAGGACAAAAATAACTGCGCATCAATGAAACTGCCAATCACAGCACGGATGGAAAACTAAGGGAAAAAAACCCTTAAAACCGTTACACAAAGACAAACTGCGATCAACTTGAACACTTTAATCGAACAAAAACCATCTTCCTCCCTTTCCCTGGAACCCATCACGGACTCAGCCCGTACTGCACCATCCCTCCGCCCCAGCAAAGGACACGTCCAGCCCCAAACCAGGGCAGCTCTCCGCGGCTGCAGGAAGAGGTTTTCAACCGTGCTGAAAAAGTTAAGAACGTTTTCCTCAACCTCTATCAAATCTTCAGTTTTAGGGACGAAACGATACCGTAGCCCGGGGAAGTGTTTTCCCTTTTCTTTCTCCCTATTTGCATAGAGCCAAGCTTTGCCTACAACCTCTGAAGCAACCCCAACAGCACAGAACACCCTCGGAAATATTCGGGGACACCGTAACACCGGACAATTCCTAACCACACCGTCTCCTTCTACTTCTCTCCTGCCTCCCAATTAATTCCCCCAACAGCGTCACCGCTCCGTGCCACAACATCCAACACAACTCCGGGGCATCCGCGGCTGCTCCTTCAGGGATTAATCCATTCCCGGCTCCTCCGCAGCGGCGCAAAAAGCGCCGGCCGGGGTTACCTTGGCTGCGAGCGGCGCCGGCTGCGATCCCCCCCCAAGGCCGAGGGGACACCCCCGGGGCGCCG
>VZTA01029683.1:198809-217132 GCA_013398855.1 Mohoua ochrocephala
CCTCCTCCCCAGGAAATTTAAAATTTTTAAAAAAAAAAAAAAAAAAAAAAAAAAGAGCCAAAAAACCCCCACAATTAATTCCTCTTGTGGGGCTCATCCTGTTCTCCAGAACAAACCAAAGTCGATGGAAGTTGGTTATTGGTGCGACATTTGTCCTGTAGAAGAAGCTTCATTTACACCCCCGGGTGCAAACGGCAGCGACGAGAAGTTCGTTATTTGTAATCATAAATAATTAACTGTAATAAATACGGATCAAGTAACGTTCCAGCACACGCCCGGGGCCGGTGCAGGTGTGCTCCACTCGGATGTGCCTCCCAAAGGAGCACGCACACAGTAGCAGCAGTTTCTTACTCACAGCTGGAACCGGAGCCTTGGGAACCGCTGGCACACGGAGCTCCGGAGCCCTCCGGGATGGCCCCTCGGCATTTCGGGATCGGAACCCAGCACAAGCCCAGAGAGAGCCCAACCCGGGGCCACAGCTCTGCCATGGAACGGAGCCGGCGTTCCCCACGTTTCCCGTTTGGGAACACGCGTCCCGACGGGAACAAACCGGCTCCAAGCCGCTCCTTCGGCTTCGTTTTCCCTTGGTCTTTGTAAACTCCAGGTGTTCCCGCTTGCTCCGAGTGGTTTCTGAGCTACATAAACGCTTCTACCAGGAAATGGACGAGATTCAAGAGTAAATAATTCTTCCTACATGGATCTGTTCCCTGGACAGGGCAATATGCATTGGGAGGGTAACAGCTTCCTAACCACGGGGTTGGGAGACTCCGGATGCCGACGACTACCTACGACTGCTGCACACGCATTCCCATTCCCACTCGCTCACGGAAGAACAAGGACACCCATCCCGAACTCACACCGCCTCTCCCGCATCGCACGCACTCAGCGTTCCCACTATTCACAATAATGTACAATAAATACATTTGGGATTCCCGGGAGCCGTTCCGGAGCCGCGGGACACCGAGCTCAAGGTTCAGTCACCTCATCCGGAGCCTTCCCGGGCGGCTCCGCGCCGGCACTCGGCTCACGAGCGGCACCGAGCCCGCGGCACAGACGGATTCCGGGACGGTCTCTTCCTCAGAACTCGGGATCCGAGGGATCAGCAAAGCTGGAGTTGTCCCAGAAATCCTGGTGAGGGATGAGACGCCTGTGGAGGGGCCGCTCTGAACCACCCGAACCATTCCACAGAACGCCGGTGGAACGCGGAGTTGTTCCCGCTCCGCAGTCGGCTCCCGGCTTTCCATACAAAACAGAAGCTTTATCTTCCAAGGGGTGACTTCGTCCTCCTGCCGGGTGTCACGGATTTGAGGATAATTTGCTCTTGGATCAAAGATTTTTGAGTACAAAAATGAGTTCCGGGTGTTTGAGCACCCCCGGGTTGTTCTGAGAGCTCGTTGGGAAGCGGGATGAAGTCCCGGATTTTCGGGATGGACTGTGGTATCTTACACCCTTTGGAGAGAAGCCGTTTTGTTCTGCTCACGTTTTAATTACAATAAATTATTTCGTTGCTAAGCAAAGCAGACATTCAAGAACATCTAGGGCAGGAACCCAACGGAATCACGGCCCTTTCACTGTTCTATTGGAAATTTTCCCACAAGTGTTGAGCTGAACCCCCCAATTCCCTGTGGCAGCCCCCGTGTGCTTGGTCAGAGTTTAAAAAAATTTCAAGGAAAAGTGGTGGAAAGGTGGAAAAGCAGTTTGGCAGCAAAATTCCTGCTTCGAACCTCAAGCAAGTGCCACAAATCCTGCCCGTGCTCTGCTCCTGGCCACGCAGTGATTCCCCTTCCCACACCCAAAACTTGGCATTTTTGTACTCAAAAACCTCTCGGGAGAGAGCGATCCATGAGCCTTCCCCTCCGAGGGCTCCCGGCCTCGGAATGCCCTCCCTGCCGGTGGTGTTCGCACGGGGCAGAGCATTCTGCATTACAAAATTAGAAATGTACAGGTGGAAAGGTTTTTTTTCCCCAAATTAAATTATACACAAACCGGTCTTTACTAAACTATCCTACAAATATTCCACAAACAAGGCAGCAAAAGAACCAGTCCACCACAAAGTCTACGAATACAAAATGGAAGTCTTCCGGGAATTACTGTAACGGGAACGAAGGTTCAGGAAATAAATTAACCCCCAGCTCGTCCCGCGGGAGGTGCTGGATGGGAACTGAAGGGGTTCCACTCGGCAGAGTCATGGAGTCACCTCCAGGCATTCCCTGCTCCCGCTCAGCCGCTCAGAGGATCCTCCCGGTAGTGGATGGCGTAACGGAGCTTTTCCAGCATGATGTCCAGCGAGGAATACTGCGGGAGCTTGATCATGAACATGCACGTCTCCACTCGGATGTACCGGGAATCCGGGGAACCTGCGGGGGACACACCGGGAGGGGTTGAAGACTCGACCCAACACTTCCCTCCTGCTCTCCCAAAGCCCCTTCCTGAGGGTATCCAAACTCCCATCCCTGCCTGTTGTGGGTGTTTTGAATCGCACGCGTTTCTGTGCTTCTCCGTCAGGCCTCATGCCAATATTTTTCCAATAGGTTAATAATTTTAAAAGCATTTCAGACAAATAGCAAAGTCTCTCTGCATCTCCACAGGGCAAAGTTTTAAGTATCGTGGAATCCCAGAAGAATTTGGGTTGGGAGGGACCTTAAAGCTCATCCAGTTCCACCTTCCTGCCACGGGCAGGGAACTTCCCACTGGATGCAGTTCAAGTTTTACGTGATATTTTATTTTTACGTGGTTTAAACCCCAATTCTCTCCTTATTTCCCCCCATCACCACCTGCTCCTCTTTGTCACTGAGCATTAACCACCAGTTAAAGGGGGGCTGAAGGCCGGGATGGTGCTGGAGCAGCAGCAGCAGCTCCTTTCCCTCGGGAAGCGGCCGCTCCGTACCTGCGGCGCCGTCGGGGGGGGCGATTTTCATGGGGTAGGGGGGGACGTGGGCGGTGTCGGGGCCGCCGTCCTTGCAGGGGCAGGTGAAGGGGATCCTCTCCTGGTTACAGGCGAACTTGATGAACTTGCAGAGCTCCTCCTGCGTGAACATCTCCAGGGCGCTCCAGAAGAACTCGATGTGCTGGTCCGTCTCCATCAGGCCCACCTGGTACATGGTGTGTGCCTGAGGGAACAGGACACGTGTCCGCTGCTGCTCTCCCTTCTCCCCTCAGGAATCTTCCCCACTACACTTCTCAATGAATGTTCAAACTTCTACTCCTCTCTGCATGAGCCCCACCCTATTATTTCCCGAATCCAGTGAAATCTTAATAAACCCCCTTGGGGGCAAAGGGGCGTCCAAGCACTGGCCAGAGTTCCCCAAGGATGTCCCAGCTGCACCACAAGCAGAAGATTCTCCCATCCCACCTTCCCACGGGAGGATCCCCCTCTCTGTGTCCCACAGGAGCGTGGCCAAAGCACCTTGAGGAATTCCAGGTTGATGTAGGGAAGGCCACAGGTCCTCAGCTCCATCTCCAGGGGGGTGAGCGTGGTCAGGAGCTGCAGGGGGATGATGGAGCCCAGCCCTGCCCTCACTGCTGTCATGCACTCCGGGGTCTGCAGCTCCCGCATCCGCAGGCTCCGGATGGCGGCCGCGTACACGTCCTTGTTCTCCCACCTGCAGGGGCAGAGAGCTGGGATGAGGGAGGAGCACGTGGGAGAGCCCTCGTGGCCCACCCCGTGTTACACATGGAAAGGTTTTGTGGAGAGATCCCGGTCTGGAATAATCCCAAGTGAGCAATGCACACTTTGCACTCCGATGCTTCCCCGTTAATTCCACTGTCCTCTGCTTCCTCCTCTCCTCCCACCTGCCCATCCCTCACAGCTGGGAGCCTCCACAGCCACGACCAGCCGGCTCCTCAGCTCTGTTCCTCACAGAGCCAAACAGCACCAGTGACCCCAAGTTCTGCCAACTTCTCCCAAAGCAAAGCTTCCCCAGATCATTCCAACTTGGTACAAAAGCACCTCTGGAGAGGCTGTGCTTGGAGAACGATCCCAGAGGTGTTCTGTGCCTGGAAGGCTGCTCCTTACCCCACAGGGATGTGCCTGCCCCTGGGACACAGCTCCACCTCCTCCCCGGTGAGGCTCAGGTAGGTGAATTTGCAGCAGGGTTTGTTGGGGCAGTCGGGGCTCTCCGTCGCCAGGTGCTGGGAGGCGATTTCGGCACACAGAGCCTCCAGCTCCGTCTCGTCGCTGATCTGTCACAGGACAAGGACAAGGACTGTGACCAGCACGGCAGTGCCTCGTCCCAGCTGTCCCCACAGCAGGGACTCACTGCAACAGCAAAATCCTGCACTGGGGGTGCTGGTCTGCTTTAGCAATTCCACATTCCAGGAAATATTTCAGAATTCTGTAATTCCACCGTGCCCGGCAGCAGGGAAACTTCTCCAAGGCAAGGATGGAAAACCCTGCATCCAAGAGGAGCCAAAACTCCTCCCAACCCTGCTCCCATGAAAACCACCTGGCAGCCACCAAGATGTGCCGTGGGGGAACCCTGAGAAAAAGGGAGGGAAGAGGGAACAGGGACCTACATTTTCAAATTTTTTGACGTAGTTGTAGGTGAGGATGTCGGCTTCCTGCAGATCCACGTCGGGATCCAGGGGCTCTCCCACCAGGGTCTTCCAGAAGGAGGGCAGGAGGTCCAGGGGCAGGGGAACGTCGGCTCGGATGGCGATGCCCAGGAGCTGCCCGAAGAAGTGGAACAGCTGCTCCTCGGCGTAGGTGATGGGGCTGGGGGTCAGGATGTACTTCCCCTGTGGGAAAAACAGGGCACACAGGGCAGGATTCAGCAGCTGCCCCCAGCCTGGGGGGCTGTGTGTTAGCTGTGGGAGTGTTCCTGACTGGAACAGGAAGGTTCAGCTGGATACCGAAGGATCCCCTCCAGCACAGCAGGAGTCCCTGTATCTTACACACTGCTATCACCTTATCTTATCACTTCCTGATCAAATCAACACCAGAAAGTTGGTTCCCATTTTACCAAGCTGTTGATCAGCACTCACAGGATTTTCTGGAGTTGTTACATCAGTTTGATATCCAAGAATTCAGCTGTGGGATGTTTCTGAGCCTGGATTTGCGGAGCCAGATTTGCTACACAGTTGGTCTTAAGGAGCTGTTTCCCACCCTGAGAATATTCCCAGGAAGGAATGATACCAGAGAGGCCTCTCTCTGCACCTCTGACCAAACGTGTCCCACTCCTGTTCAAACCCAGCATTCAAAGAGGAAAAAAACCCCCTCATTTTTGGCATTGGGATCTCACACCTTGTTCTTATTGACAGCAGAGCTGGGGCACAGCAGGAGCAGGGAGAGGGAGGAGCTCTGCAGCTCTTTACACACTTGCCAGAGGAAGTGACGGAAAGATCCACCTGGAAAAGAGAGAGGGAAAACAATGAAAATATTCCTTTGTTCCCTGCTGAATTCCCAAGTGCTGCTTTGCTTTCCAGCACTCCAAGAACAGTGGGAATGTTTGTTCTACCAGCTGGCCTGCAAATGGGGTTTGGTGCTGGATTAGGAGATGGATGGGGCTGTCCTACACCACGGGAGGTGATGCTCCAGGGATCAGCACAGATGCTGAGCCACAGGCGGAACATTCATCTCCTCATAACCACTGTCAGTGCCACCACAGCCCTTCCAAAGGCAGGAATTCCCCTTGGGAGAAGGCCCCACGGAGCTCACGGCTCAGCTGATGGCTGCACACTCATTTTACACCTCACAGGTGACAGGAGCTGGTGATGTGAGAAGTGTGCTCTGGGCTGACTCCCTGTTCCCTCAGGGATCTCCACCAAGGACCACACATGGATGTGGACAGCAGGGATCCCTCTGCTCTTTGGGATCTGCCTCAATACCCCACTGAACAGCTCTGCAAAGCTGAATCCCCTCAGCCCAGGGTTACACCCGCTCTCCTCCTGGTGCAAACACTGAGGAACCACCACCCCAAAGAGAGCCAGCATCCCGGGGGATTCCAGTCCTTTCCATGCACAAGGGAATGCTGCTCCTTAGAGTCTACATGAGGCACATCCTGGTGAACAGCTGGGCTGTCCCTGGGGGATTTCCTTGATGTTACCCAGGCTGTCCTTGTCCCTACTCCCTGGTGCCAAAGAGCCCTGTCTCCACTCATTTAGTGCCAAGGAGCCTTGTCCCCACTCACTGGTGCCACAGACCCCCTGTCCCCACTCACTGGTGCCACAGACCCTCTGTCCCCACTCCTTGGTGCCACGGACCCCCTGTCCCCACTCCCTGGTGCCACAGACCCCCTGTCCCCACTCCCTGGTGCCATGGATCCCCTATCCCCACTCCCTGGTGCCACAGACCCCCCGTCCCCACTCACTGGTGCCGTGCACCTCCTCCCCGGTGAAGCGGATGTTGAAGGCGTAGGTGGGGTCCCCCCCGCTGGCCAGTTTGACGCAGAGCTGGGACGAGGGGACGCAGCCCAGCTGCCGGGCGGCCTGGCAGAAGTAGGAATTCTCGGAGGAACGGATCTCCCCTGTTTGACACAAAGGGAAAAATGAACCTCCAGCACCGGGAATCAGCAGCCGAGCTGGGGGAGAGCGGCTCTGCGGCTCTCCTTGTGAAGGGGGTTTGGGAAGGGTCGGTGCCTCCCGTACCTCCGACGATCTCCAGGGGATCCAGGGTGATTTCTGGGGCTGCGTGGTCAGCGGTTCTTTGGACGGTGGCATTGAGCACTCTGTTCATGACAGTGACTTTTGTGTCGTAAAAGATTAAACCTGAAGAAACAAACGCATTTCAGCAGAGTTCATCTACCCACAGTTTCATTTCCTGAAATTCTCCGGTGGACAAAGGTAGAATAAAAATTTCCCCTTCATTAGACGTGGCTAGTCCCATTTTTTTTTTAAAAAATACTTCATAGAATCATGGAATGGTTTCTATGATCCCACTCATCCAGTTCCACCCCCTGCCATGGGCAGGGACACCTCCCATAGTCCAGGTTCTAACTCAGCCCATCAATTTGTTCCTCATGTTTTCTGGAATAAGTGCACTGGGGTAGAACACTGATGAACACAATTCCAACGTTCTATAAATAGATCCCAGCAACTCCACCACAATCTCTGTAAATAGGAACACTTTGCCAAATAGTTTTCAGCAATCTGAGATGTTTTGACAGTAAAGCTACAGGCAAGAAATGATGAGAAAAAATAGGGCTGTGACACTGCCCCAAAAATACACTGAATACCTCATATCTCTATGAAGAGAAATCTCTGAATGTTCCTCACTCCCCCACACTGGTTTAGGAGTGTTTTTTTCCAGCTGGGCCAATACAAAAAACTCCTTTCACACACTGACACCCCTGGTGAATTCTCTATCTTCTTCTTCTTCAGAAAACAAATCTGGGAAATGTAACGACCCAAATCTGGGGGTTTTTTGGCGTCTAATGAAGGCTGTAAAAATACTCTGATGCACTCTAAGTATTTTCTTCACCTTGCTAATGCTACAACAACAAAGTCCTGGGACTTTCACCTGATGTGCTTGTGACTAACTCAGAGTTTTGATTTATGGCGTGGTCCAAGAGGATAAAGACCCACAGACACAGAAGATGGAACAACTCCCTCTGTCTGTGGTCATGGTGCAAGGATAATCCCCCTCTCCTTTAAAAGCAAACCAGGAGAGAAGTGCCCCACAGCAGTGCCCCGTGGTCAGTGCCCCATGGTCAGTGCCCCGTGGTCAGTGCCCTGCTGACCTTTGGCCTCCTGCAGTAAGGCAGCGATGCTGTTCCCGTACATCTCGGTCTGGCGCAGCTCCACCAGCGGCAGGAAGAACGTCTCCAGCGTGGTGTTGAGGGACTGCAGCAGGGCAAAGCGCAGCCTCAGGCTCTCCACGGGGACATCTGCGGGGGGAAGCTCCCAGTCAGAGGCAGGAACAGATCCCCCACCTCCTGTAAATCCCTGCAGGTTTAGTCCAGGAGCCACACAAGCTCCTTCCAAAGCAGGAACCAGCCGTGATCCCTGATGTTCCTCCCTGGGTCTTGAATCTCTGGGTGTGAGTCCAGAATCTTCCACTATCACTGAATTTTCCTCTTAAAGCGCTTAGAACAGGATTTAGGTGACTAAAATCTGCCTAAGTGCAGAATGGAAATCCAGCCTTCCTTTCCATGCAAGCTGAACTCACCAGGTATTTCCTGCTCCAGCCTGAGCTAGGAATTCTGCATGGAGAGCAGGGAGCAGCTGCAGCGCATCCCTGGCTCTGCCCAAGCACACCCAAGGAGAGAGAAGAGCCACACTCAGCATTCCCCCTCATCCCACTGAGCCTCCCAAGGAACATCCCAACCCCCTGGGGGTATCCAGGAACACTCCCCAGCTCTTCCCCCGCAAAAAAGCCTCCACGCAAACCATCCATCCATACTCAAGAGACAGGAAATCCTGGGATCTGCTGCATCAGCTGGATCCAGGTACACCTCGTGGGGGTGCAGGCGTGCGGGGGTGATGGCCAGGTGGCGGCACAGGCGGTTGATGTACTGCACCAGGGCCACGTCCATCTCCAGGCTCCACTTGCGCGACGCCTTCTGCGCGTGTCTGGCATCGATGCAGGCACACCTGGCAGGGAACAGGGGCAGAGCTGCTCGCTCACGGGGTGCTGGACAGCTACACCTGGAGTAGGGCTACACCTGGTGTACAAGCTCTTCACTCCCCTTTCCTTCAGCAGAGCTGTTTCATGACGAGAATGCCAGCGTGAAGCCAAGAGCTGATTTATCACCCACTTCTCCTCGCTGGTATTAAATAATTAGGCACAAAGGCACTGCCTATTAAGCTCACTTAGTGCCCTATCTCCTCTGGAGATGATAAGGGGCAATTAGCCTGTGGTCTGACACAGGGAGATAAGGAGAATTCATTTAAGGGACTTTCTTCCTCTACAGTATTAAGAAGAAATTTAACAGTTCCCTCTTGTACAGCATTTCTGACTCAATAACAGCCCTGCCAGTTAAACAATTACCCAGTGCACTGGTTGGGGAAGGAAACCAGAGACAGACATGGAGCTACAGCTCTCTTCAGGACAATTTACCACACAGTTTGGAAGCTCTAAAGGACATCATGGCACCTGATTTTGTTGGCCATGCTGTGCACAAGAAATCAGGACCCACATTTAGCACCTGACTTTTAAAACGTATTTTGAGGAAATAACCAATTTCCTCTACAGGCCTTGCAGCCATGGATGAAAGTCTTAAAGCTTCTTGGATTAGGAACACTTGGGACCAAGTTTTTTAAAGTGAGCACAGTATCAGTATCGCCCTCTCCAAGAGATCTGCAAGCTGTACCTCTCGAAGTGCAGGTCGTAGCCACAGGAGAGGATGGCTCTCCACACGCTCCGGATGTCCTGCTTGGAGCGGTCCACCACGAACCGGTGAAATCCATCCAGGGTCAGGTACTTCTCCTCAGGAACTGCCACCAAACGTGGACCAGCAAAGAGTTCACGACTTGCCATGAAGTTCACAGCCCACCCAGGAGCAGGAGGTGGCTGCTGCCAGCTTCCTCCTGCTCTCCCATCCCACCGTGGATCCCTTCCCGGGGAATTCCTTTCATCACACCTTGGTCACATCCACCTCAGTCCCCTAAAAAGCTCAAATCCCCCACTGCCCTCTGGAATAGCTCCATCTATGCTGCTATCAAGGATCCCTACTTGGCTGGATGCTGAAATTCCCCTTTTCTGAGCTAACCTGGCACTTCAGGAAAGAGGGGAATCCAAACTCGTGTCTCTTCACTCCTCCACCCGACTAGAGCACAACCCCTGTCATGGCATAGCTGTGCTGTCTCCACTACAAGCTCTGAGGTATCTCAATCATCTTTTTTTAATCCAATTTTCCACTTGTAACTGAAGAATTTCCCAAGATAAATTGAGAAGCCCAATTTAAACCCACCTGGTTCAACCCCATAATATCCCAAAGCCTCGGAACAATACCCCTTAGGAAGTTCTCTGCCTGGTTTACTGACATGCCCTACACCCTGCTGCAAGAAGTGTTTGCTCTCACACTGACGGGCCCAGATTCACACAGACACAAATAAAAGCAGCATTTTAAATCACTATTTAAAAAAAAAATTAAGTTAGACTTGTTAGAAATAAAGACAAACCAAATCTAAGGAGAGGTCACCTCAACACGTCAATAAAAATATTTCTCTCCTAAGATGCACAACTATAAAAATTTCTCTGCAGCTCCCACCTTCCTGTTTCTTTGTGGGAGACTTCTCAGGGTCCTTCTCCTCAGGTTTGCTCTTCTCAGGAGATTTGGGCTTTACAGTGGGTTTCTTCTCACTTAAGGCTGTTCGGCTGAGGGACAAAGTGGGTGTTAGGATCAAAAGTTTTCTTTCATCTGTTCAGAGCATCCCAGAATCGTTTGGGTTGGAAGGATCCTAAAGCCCTTCCAATCCCACTCCCTGCCATGGGACACCTTCCACAGGTTGCTGCAAGCCCTGTCCAACCCGATCTGGTTTTTTGGAGTAAGTGCACTGGGATAGAACACCGATGAACACAATTCTGATTGTGTTGGAACACAACAACTCCACCCCAATCTCTGGAAAAAGAAACACTTTGCCAAAGAATTTCCAGAAATCTGAGCTGTTCTGACAATAACGCCACAGTCGCGTAAAACAACCAAGACACATGGAAGCACAGAGGGAGGAGGCACAGATAAAAATCTGGATTTCTACGGTGAAATCCAATATTCTTAAGAGCCACAAGGCTGAGGACACCCACCTGACACTGTTGAGCATGGATTTCTCCTTGGTGGGGGGTTTGGTGACCGGGCGCTTGGTGCTCACCACCTTCACCGGGTGCTGCTCCTTGCCCGCCTTGTTGTACTTGCTCTTGTCAAATTTGGGCTTGGGAACTCCGTATTTCCTTAAAATCTTCCAACACAGAAAGAGAATCTGTCACCCAGTGCTTTCGAGTGACACCAAAAGAGGCTGAGAACAGTTGGCAAAGCACTACCTGGGTCAGCTGGTCCTCCAGCACCTTCTTGGGAGGGCGGACGTTGGTGAAGAAGACGTGGAGGAGGTTGCCGGGAGTTTGGGCATTGATCTGCTCCTTGCTGAGGTAAATGTCAGCCACCTTGATGGGTTTGGCTGGGGTCAGGCTCAGCATTTGTTCCGAATGGACACAGCTTTTAAAGATCTCTGTGAGAACTTCCCGAGCACCTGGGACCAGTTTTTCACCTGATTAAAAAAAAAAAAAAACAACCAAAAACCCAACAATTTGGTACAAAATACAACGAGAACTGGTTAGAATTGGAAATGTGAAAGCAGATTTTGCATTCAGATAAAATATATTCTGCCACACGACACTTGCTCTGAGATGGAAAATCACTTTTGCGGTGAAAAACCTGCTCCTTCTGCACCCCATTAAAGACAGAGAATTGGCCACATCCTGTAATTATCACTTGAGGGAGCAGTGGAGATGAAAAAAGCGGATTATTTATCGTGCCAGGATAAAAATGATGTTGTGCAGACAGACACCGACACCTATTAGCTGAACTGGCAGTCGAAAATTATTTCAGTGGCTATTTTCTCAAAAAAAAGTCCTGAAAGAATGAAATCAGTAGTTTTTTGGGTTGATGAAGGGTGGTTTGTTTATTTATTTATGATTTATTTGATTAGCTGGGTGGACAACTGAGCAATGCTCAGCTTGCAGCTGCATCTTCAGTTCCTGCAGGGATGAAACTTGCTTTGGGATTTCTCCCAGGCTCGTTGTCACCCCTGATTTATACAGAACCAAGGAGAATCTGAGCCCTGCTCATCCCCAAAAACCCCCAATACGAGTGAGATTTGCCCGTATCAAACCACCTACCTTTTATTGACTTATCATTGAAATAATCCTCTAGAGCTGGGCTCCCCTGGGTGTCAAACAAACTCTGATTTACAGTGGAAACGGTTAAAATCTCTTCAGTTGACATCTCCATGAGCTCATCCTCCCCATCCAGGCTGGACAAGCCAATGAGGTCACTGCTGTTGAAGAGGCTGGCTCGGATTTTCTCTATTTTAGCTCTTGACCTTATCTGT
Source organism: Mohoua ochrocephala (assembly GCA_013398855.1). Lineage (NCBI taxonomy): Eukaryota > Metazoa > Chordata > Aves > Passeriformes > Acanthizidae > Mohoua > Mohoua ochrocephala. The sequence goes on from VZTA01029683.1 coordinate 210,792, forward strand.
ACAAATAATGAAATTAGTTCAAAGCAATTCTGAGAAAACAAATTCACTTCCATTCACAGGAATTTGGGGTTTAACCTTTTCCCCCCCTCCCCATCCAGATGATCATTATTGCTTCTCTTCTAACACTCTGCTGCATCAATAATTGGACGCCAAAATTCAGCTTCAGCCTAGAAAAGAACCTTTCTGAGAACATCTGCCCACTGAAATCCTCACGCTGGGAGTTCATCAGGCACAGCTCTGATCCAGCTATCCCATTTCTCGGTCTGGAGACAGCCCAGGGAAGAGCTGAGGGTGGCAGCCAGGTAACCTGGCATTATTTGTAACTCTGCTGTCCCTGCCTCAATTCTCCCCTCAGAAACATCTCAATGAACACAGGCCTTGAAGCCTCAGCCACACGGATCGGGAAGGGGAACAGTGACTTCCTTTGATTCCTAGAATAACCACGATCAGAGCAGCTCCAGACTTGGAATAGTTTCCATGTGAACACTCTGGCAGCTTTCTGTACACACTCAATGCTTTATTTCAACGACGTCTCCATGTCAATTAACAACTCAAGAATAGCGACTTGCAGAGTTTCCATCTGAATAAGCTGATTTTTGTCTAAAAGGGGAGCTGATACAATCCCAGACTATACAAAAACATTTCTCTCCGTTCCCAGGCTATCAGGAATGGCTGTGCTTTTGGAAGCTCCTGATAAAAACTGCAGCAGGCGATTCGTGGCAGCAGCAGAGAGGGAGGTTCTGGCGCAGAGCTGAACACCTGGAGTGATGCAGCACCGATGGCAACCACCCACAACGCTTTTAAAACTTAATTTGGAACCAGACAGCAACAAAATTTATCATCTCTCCTGAAGTAGCTTTATAGAGGGATCCATAGGTGGTTCAAAATAGGTGAAAATGTGCTGATTAAACATTAAATAATTGCCTTGGGGGTCAAACCGAAAGGACACCGATCTCTAAATTAATCTCAGCAGTGGCCAGAGCAAAGCTTGGGGAAAGGCACATGAAAGAGGAAATGAATTGATCTTTCCCCTGACATGTTCTCCCAGCCTCTGCAAATCAGTTTAAAGATTTCCTCAGCTGAAAGCTGCAGTGGCTGCTGTGCTCCACAAATACCAGTCCTCCAGGAACTGAATCCCTTAGGAATTCATTTATGGTCTCGGCTTCAGCAGCACCCTGTGACACCGAGCTCTACAGGCTGGAACACACACGAGTTCTTCCCTTCTTCCTTCTGTTCACTCCACTACCGGGCCCCCTCTGTCCTTTGAGACACAGGGATTGCTCCCAAGACTGTGAATGTGGAGAAGGGAATTCTGTGTTCCTCAGCTGAGGAGGACTCACATGCTCTTAGACAGACATTTACCCTGCACCCATGGAAAGAGCCAGTTCCTAGACTGGGATCCCATTCTCCCAGAAAACCCCAGCTCCACAGGCCCCTCTCCATTACCTCCACCACGGCGAAGCCCTTGATGGGCCGTGACAGCAGCGGCTGATTGTCCAGAGACGTCACCGTGTACATGGAGCCCACGTCCGACACCGACGCCGTCTCCACGTTGTCCAGCGGCTCCCCGAGGCTGCCCAGGCTGCCCAGGCTCCCGGTGCTGCAGTGGGAAAGATCCAAACTCTCCTGGCTGGACACCACGTGCGGCTGTTCCAGCAATCCGGGCGGGATGGCCAGCTCCAGCCCTGCTTGGAACTGGTCCACTGAGATGTCGCTGACGGTCCGGGATATCCCCTGGGAGCTGCAGAGGGAAGCCTGGCTCGTGGACGCTGAGGCGCTGACGCTCATGGCGGGGGTGACGCTGCTGGAGCTGCTGATGTCCAAACTGTCGGCGCTGCTGGACACGGTCGGCTTTTCCAGCTCCGTCCTGCACTCGCCTCCTTCCGCTTTGTCCTTGGTTTTTTTGGGATCCTCCTCCTGCAAAGGGATGTAGATCTCGTCCTTGAAGACCCCGCCGTGGGCATTGCAGGCCTTCCTGATGGCATTCCTGACCGTGGCCTCCTCCAGGTGCGTGGGGATGCCGGAGATGACGAGCAGGCGGCTGTGGGCCGTGGGGCCCACCAGGGCCTGGCAGGCATCGGCCACGGCGTCGTTGGTCACACCCAGTCCCTGGGGGTCCTTCTTTGTCAGGTGCCTGAGGATTATCAGCAGGGTCAGAGCTCTGTGGAACCACAGCATGTCCTCAGGCTTGCTGCCCCCGATGCTGAGGAGCGCGGCGTCCGTCTCGGCCGCCCTGGATGAAGCCCTTTTCCCCGAGGACGAGGTTTTCTCCCGCTTCATTTTGACTTTTTTCCTCTTGGACAGCAAGCTCGGGCTCTGCGGCGTCTGCCCCGGGGAAGATGAGGACGAGGAGGAGGAGTCACTAAGATTTGGGGCACTGGTGGATGAGATCACGTTGGCCGTCACGCTCATGTTGATGGGCAAGGTGACTTCTGCCACAGCCAGGCACACTTCCATCAGGGCATGGAAGTACGTGGAGAATCTTCCCTGGTCGGCCACTCCAACCCCAGAGCCACCACAGGCGTTCCCAGACACCCAGTTCTGGGTTTCCTCATCGTAGAGCTTGTGCAGCTCTGACTGCAGGGCCATGAGCATGGCCAGGCAGGGGTTGAGCTGCAGGGCAATGGATGAGGACAATCCCGCCGGATTCTTTTTCTGCTCCAGGTTGTGGATTTTGCGAAGCAGCTCGGCCAAGAGGTGAAAGATCAATTCCTTCACACACGCTGCCATGTCAGTTGTCCAGAGGAAGTTGCCTGTGTGAGGAAGGCAAGGTATGGCAGTCAGCAGTGTTTCACTCTCAGCAGCTTTACAACACCAGCTGCAAGAGTAACATTTTAAAAAAGCACCAGAAAAGCTCATTTCAATGTCATTTCAGCAGCGAGAAAGACAGGAAGGTTATTCCAAGAACTGCAAAGCAACAGAAAATTTCTGGAGTTTGAAGAAAATTTCATTATAGTGGAAGAGCTCAGAAAATTTCAACTGTAATTTTTGTTTCCTAAACTCCCCACCTGAGCCAGCACACCATCAGTGCTCGTTACTAAGGAAATACTCCATTCTCACCTAAAAATTCCACTACTTGCAAGAGAACCGAGGCAGGAATAGTATCCAGTTCATCTTCGGATTTTCCATCTCCGTCTTCTAATTTCCAGGTTAAGAGCTGTTCTGTGAATGCCATTGCCAGGGGGAATTCCAAGGGGAGGGAATGCAAGACCAACACAGCTCCGGGAGGAGGAGACACTCCTAAGCAAAAAGGTCCAAGAAAATCCTTATCACGATCACTGACAAAAGTAAAAGTAGTAACATTTAGGATTTTTTCAAGGCTAAACTTGTGTCAAGTGGGAATTTTCTCTGCAGCACCTTGTAAGAAACAGATAGGAATGTTTCTCTAGATTGATAAGTTGATATAATTTGTAATTATAAATGTACAGAGAACGTTTTATTCACACAAAGAAACAGAACAATTTTGAGCCTGAACATATCTAAATATACATACAAGACTTGCCCCAAAATCATTCACTTCTGTCTGATGGCTGCTGAAAACAACATCAGCAGAAGAACTTAAGGATCTCCAAAGGGAAGTTTTAAGAACTCACTGCACCCAGTCACCCTCACTGCTCTAAATCCCACTGTCTCTCCCTTAGGGCAGGAGTAAAAAGAATATGAATGATTTTTCTTGCTGGAGAAGCTGGGGTGAGCTAAGTATTGCTACACTGCAGATATATTACTCTGTGGGTAAGAGGCTCCTACAAACACCTAAAAAAGCAATAAAAAAATTATTCTCCATCTGAAACAGCTCCTCAAACACCAACAGCACCAACACTGCAGAAATTAGTACTTTGAATAAAATGTTTTGAATACAAGCACTGCTGGGTGAACTCCTGGAATATAAAAATCAGAATCAGACGGTTGCCAGAGTTTATAAAACCAGGGGGTTTTTTTTGGTTAAGAATGAACTCCTTGAACAAAAAATCCTGTCCTAACCCCTGCTAGGATTGGTGACCACACAGGAACGTGCTCCAGAGGCCGTAACAAAACTGGTGTGAGCTCTGAGAGCACAGTGAAGGCTTTTCCCCTCGTGCTGTGGCTGTGCTCACCCAGTTTGATGTGCACCCTGTCCGTGGGGGTGATCACAGCCGGGTACTGGTTGGTGGTGGGGGGCGGCGTGAGGCCGGTGTTGGTGGGGGAGGCGTCGCGGGGGTAGCACACGGCCTCGATGAGGTTCAGCTGCCCGTTCCTCTTCACCTTGTGCCCCAGCCCATAGACCAGCACCCGAGCCCAGGGGGCCTTGTACAGGGACGAGCTGGGGAAACAGCAGCACAGCTTGGTTAGGCTCAAAACGGGCTGGAAAACATCCCAGCCACCGCTCAGAATAAGTCTCAGAGAAGAGAAAACTCTAAAAAAAATTACTGACTCCATCCCCGGGGTTGCCAGGCCCAGAGCCAGCTGTGCCCCCACTCCACGACTCACTCTTTTCGGAATCCAGACTGACTTTCCTTACAGGATGCAATCACAAAGGCAGCCCCAGGAAAATTCACATCCATGTTGACTTTGGATTCGGAAATTGGGAATTCTTCGGCAGGAAACTGTTCTGGCGCCGCCTGCAACGAGACAATTCATCATGAAAGATCCCAAAGAGCAGCAAACCTCCTCCCTCTTCTTTATTTATAGAGTGCTCTATAGCCAATGTATTAAATTAATTGTAAATTATGACACAGTAGGAGACCACTTCATTTTAATTCAATCCAGAGCACTGCTACTGCTTTGTTTTCAGTGTGCGCACTACAATCAGGATAACAGAATCCATCCAGAGAAACAATTCCCTGTGAGGGACAGCACCATGGAAATCACAATCACACACAGAACAAGGGCTCCTGAGAAAGGAACCCAATGAAACTTGACTATCTTACCTGCAGAAAGGAGCAGATCTGTTTGGTGAGGTCCAACAGACTCTCCTCTCCCTGATGCAGTGTCCGAGTAATGGCCACAGTGAGCCACTCCCTGATGGCCTGGGAATTGCCCTGGTAGAAGAGGTCTGTGGCAGCACAGGTCTGGGAATGGATGCAGTGCTGCAGGGACTGGGCCAGGAGAATGGAGCTTGAGCTGATGGTTCCATCTGGAATAACAAGGAAAACAGCACAAACTTGGAGATCGCTCCAAATGTTTATGCAGCCTGTGAAACAAAAGGTGTAAAACACTTAGAAGATTCCAGCCTCTGTTTTCAAGTGGAAAACTCCTTGCCTAAAAGTCAGCAGGAGAAAAGATCCACCCAGGCCCAGCCTTGTGGCTGGGATGGCCTCTCAATGCCAGCTGTGCCCCTGACCAGCCTCAGCCCAGCCCCTGGTGGGAGCTGTGGGAACACCCTGGCTCTGCTCCCCCCTGGGAAGGCAGGAACGCTTCAATCCGTTGCCAAAGCACAATGAGGATGAGTGACCAGAGGGAAAAGCAGCTTTATCTGTTCTCAGGCTTTCCCCACAGAACAACCAGATCATTTTTGGGCAGCTCCAAGTGGCTCTCGAGCCCTGACACCTCATGGCTGTCATTCTGCAGCTCCCGGGAGAAGTCAAGGAAAACCAAAGTGCAGTCCACAAAGGAGTGGGCAATTCACCAAAATGCCAGTTTGGAAACTGGATGTATCAGCAAGGCTTGAATTAAACAAATTTTAAAGAGGAAAAACTAAAGCTTGTAAAATCATTCTTTAAGCCGTGCAAAGCAGTGCTGTACTCTGCAAGAGGATCCTTTACAAGGCAGCATCTGTTAGAGGCAGCCAAGTTCAAAAGGAATTGGAAGAGGGAAAAGGACTCTTACCAATGGTAAATAATCACTTTCTATTATTTATAACCTATATTTAGCACTTCCTACTTCCTCCTTATGCTCCAGCCACATGACACACACTTCTCTGCGTGCAGAAGGGCTTTGTCACCATCACTGTCTTTGTCAACGCTCACTTGAATGAGGCAAAGATTCTGTTCCATGATTCAGCACAAACATTCTCTAACCACAGCTGGGAGTCCAGTGGGAAAAGGACCAAACCCCTTTGTGAAATGAAGAACAGTTCCATTTTGAAAACTCTGAGACCCAACTGGAATTCAGCTTTGCTACCCAGCAACTTTAAAGTGATCTCGATTCCTTGGGGTTGTCCCACGTGGATGCTCCCACTGCCCCCAATAAACAGAAGAGCGCTGGTGACAAAGGGACAGGAACACATTGGGTGGGATCTCAGGAGGGACTCTGACCTCTCTTGAACACTTTTAATTAGATGATGAGCAAGAATTTGAGTTTGGAACCTATCACTGAGGTCAGGAGTCCATCGAGACATTCTCAAATACCATCATTATTAACCA
>VZTA01029684.1:0-79201 GCA_013398855.1 Mohoua ochrocephala
TATGCGCGGCTGCTTGCGGTCGCGCCGCTCTCCCGGCCCGGTCCCGGCCCCTGCCCCGGCCCCTGCCCCTTCTCCTGCCCCTGCCCCGCTCTCCGGGACCGCTCTCTCTCCCGAGCCTGGCGGGCCGGCGTTTGTGAAGCCCCCACGTTGTGAGCGGGGTAGAGCGGCAGCGGCCCCCCTGCAGTAAAGCCTCAGTGATAGCGACCGCGTCGGGGGAATTGCGGTGCTGAGGAGTTTCACGCTTTACAGTCTCCCGAAACTCAGTAAATATTTCGTTGTGAACAATGTAAGACACGGACGGGTCTCGCCGCTGTGCGCGGCACAGCACTGCTCAGTGTGCGGGGTAAACCAAGAGGCTGCACGAGATCTTTAGGAGGAGCTGAGCAGGAGCTGTGCAGTGCCCCGCACTACTCAGCGCTCCCCTCTGCTCCCCTCGCCGGGTTTGCAGCTGCTGTGTTCGGCCTCACTGAAAGTGCTGCTTGAGTAGACTGAACTTGACTTCAGCTTCCTAGCTGTGAGCACCTTAAACGCCTGTGCTACCAGAACAGAGGGATTTCTCTGATACACCATGCCCAAATAGTTTTCATTATTAACCCTAGAATAGGTGTTCTTTCTGTTCTGAAGCAATTAAGTGCCCATGATAAGAGCACAGCTTTCACCATTTTTAAGTATGGAATTAACCTTAATACAAACAGCCCTTATGACAGTGGAAGTAACTCTCTGTGTGTCACTGGTCATGCAAACGTGTGTCACTGGTCATGCAAACGTGTGTCACTGGTCATGCGTGCAAAGGTACTTCACTGCTCAGGGCCTAAGCTTTCAGGGTTGGGTTTTTTGGACTGGTTGGTTGGTTGGTTGGTTGGTTGTAGGGCCGTCAGTAGTTTCAGGTAGTTCTACGAGACAATGCCAGTATTAGTGTTTTAAAATGCCAGCTACATGTATTCTTAGAAGTCATGATCCTGCACGTACTTGACCTGGCTTGGCTAGGCTGTGAGTCTCTAAGTTGGATCATCCTCGCAGGCTTTCTGCATGCCGAGGTAACCCAAATTCCTGCCACCGGCAATATGATGAGCCATGTTCCTGTCTGTCAGCCCGGCACTACAGAGGCTGCACCTGCATCTGCACCTTTTGTTTAAAAACCAAAATGAAACAAAACCCTGACAGGCAAACCCACTCTTTGGCTTGTTAATGTCGCACTGAGTACAAACTTAATACAAGACCTAATCACAGCTTCTCTCTTAAATGTCTGGTACCTCAGAAGCAGGGCACAAAGGATCTCTTTACTTTGTGAGCACTCTTATCTGAACAGCACCGGAGTGATCTGCTGGGGAACCCGGAAAACAATTTACTATCTCGTTTCTTATCACTAATACAAGGCAGTCTGGGGAGCTGAATCAGTCCGAGGACATCAGAGGCAAAGTCTATGGCTCCTTTTAGGGTTGTGTGTCAGCAGATTGGGATTGCTGATTGGGTGATTACGGTAACCTTTGGTATGACTGTGCAGCAGATTACAGCTGCCCTTCTTGGAAGTGCAGCAGGAAAGTCTTTAGCTGTAGCGGCTGGCATGTACTTCCTCCTGTATCTGCGGCAGGACTACCAAGCCTGAATATTCTGACTCAAAGCCGGAATCATCTGTGCCTTTTGTGTGCACGTGCCAGAGCCGCCTTAATGCTCTTGTCTCCCTTGGACGACACAATCAGCAGCATTAACTCAACACCGAATTTCTTGCTGTGATTAGTGAGAGGTGAGGCCCGTAGCACACTCAGCAACTGAGAACTGGGCGAAATGTGTGGCTTCCGTGAGCAGTTAGCTCAGCAGTCAACAGGGACAGAACCGTCGTCATGCTGTGGTTGGTGTGAAAAGGTGTGAAAAAGCTGTGGGCTGTGTGCCGTGCAGGAACCTGTAAGGTTTCCTTAATGGCAATTGCCACCCTTCTGGCATATGAGCCCCGTGACAGTTCAGCACTAGAGCTGGCTCAAGTGTGGTGGGTAAAACCTCCTGTCACTGTCCTTAGATAGCAGAATAGAGCTCCACTCGCCTGGGTCCATTTAAGAGTAACAGTTCTTGATGCCTTAGTTATGCCTGTAGCTAAAAGTTCTGTTTCATCAAGAGTCTGTAGTCGCTTGGCATAAGTCTATGGTAAGGAATCTGCTTTTAAGAAAAACTAGAAGAATGTTCTGGTTAACCCTCTCCTCACACCTGAAATCATGAGGCTTTCCTTACTGACATCATGGGCCTGCCTGATCTATCAGTGGCTGTCAGCTTCAGTGAGGCTCTGAGTTTTTACCTGATTTGAGTATGGTGTTTCATGGCCTTGAGACACAGCTATAGAGCAAGGAAAAGAGTTTTTCTCTGGGACAGGAGCAGGAATATAGAGAAGTTGTTGCTTTCTGAGTTCTTAGGGCAAAGGTTTTCCTGCTGCTTGATCTGTTTTTTTCCAGGAGGGAGGGGAGAGTAAGGGATTGGAGAAAATAACCCTCCTCCTCCATGGTTTGCTTCACTTAATTAAATTATCAGCCATCAAGCTGATAATGTACCTGCTAAGAGCTCATTCTGCACTGGTGTGCTGAGGCAGCAGGACACAGGCATGAAAATGGTTCCTTAGTATGTTGGGAATCCTACTCTTGTCCTCCTCTGGAGGTAGCAGGGCTATGTGGAGTGCACAGTAAATGCCTCTATAGCCTGGTCTGCCAGCGCTGTTCCTCCCACTAGCAGCGAGCGCTGATGGTGAGTTACAGCTCTGACTGTTGCTGATCAAGACATTTCAGTGCCAGATGTGTGCTGTGCTTTGAGGATTTTGTGGGAGCAGCAGCACTGGGCTCGGTGCGTGGCAGTGAGATGGAGGAGATCGTCCTTGGTGTGGTATGTACCAAGTCCAGATTTGCTGTGTCCCCTGTGTGGTTTCTGTTGGGTCGGTGTCTGCTCCCCCAGTAGATCCAGCGTGACAGCTGATGGGCCTGTGTACAACCAGTGCCTGGTAGTGGGGCTGCAGGTCCTGTCTGATGTACTTCTGCTCCAGCACTTTCTCTGAACACTTACCTGTTACGTTTCCTGCCCTTTCTGGGACCACGCTGCCTTTCTGCCTGGAGGCCTGCATTATTCTACCCTGATTGCCAAGGGTATTTCACAAACAGCTGGATTGCTCTGTGTCTTTTGCATTTCCCACCCTGCCCAGATGATTTAAGGCAATCTTCTGTTGTTGTTGTTCCCCGTGGGGGGGGTTCTCGCCTGCCCTGATGCCGTGCTGGCCGCAGGCTGATGGCTTTGGGGTGTGCCTCCTATTGCTGTGGGAGGACTGGGAACTGACAGCTGTATGTGGCAATGCAGTCTCCTGCTGCGTCCTGGCTGTAAGGGAAGGCAACACTAAGGAGGAGGAAATTCAGTAACTCTTAATCTAGGGAATGCTGGAAATCATGTGAGAACATGAGAAGCAACAGCAGAGAGTGTCTCATGTCCAGTTTTAGGAAGTACTTAATAACATGAGGTGTTCACAACGTCCTCTCCTCAACGTTGCCCTTACTTACGCAGGAGGAATGCTTTTGGCCACTTTATAATTAGGAAAAGCACAGTGAGAGACACCTGCTTGACACTTGTGTGGGTGCAGCTTAGGTCAATGGTGAACAGCTGTGACCTTGGCACGTACAGGTCAGTTGAATGGTGTGTTCAGACTCTGTCCCTTCTGGGGCAGGCAGTGCTGCTCTTGTAGGTGACAGTGGAGGAGAGGCTCCTTTCCTGGCATTTCTAACTCAGAGCATATATTCAGCAGCTGGTCAAAGGAAGTGATTGTTCCACTCTATTCTGCACTGGTGCAGCCTCACCATGAGTTCTGGGGCAGTTTTGGTTCCTGCAATATAAAAAACACATTAAGCATTAGAGAGCTTCCAAAGGAGGGCCATGAGGATGGGAAGGGGTCTGGAGGGGCCTTATGAGGAGTGGCTGAGGGCACTCAGCCTGGAGGAGACTGAGGGGAGACCTCACTGCAGTCTTCAACATCCTCCCGAGCCAAGGGGCAGCTCCGATCTCTGCTCTTTGTGAACGGTGACAGGACCTGAGGAAACAGCTGGTGCTGAGTCGGGGGAGGTTTAAGTTGGGTATCAGAAAAAGGGATTTTCCCCCAGAGGGTGGTTGAGTGCTGGAACAGGCTCCCCAGGGAAGTGGTCACAGCACTAAGCCTGTCCAAGTTCAAGAAGCCTGTGGACAATGCTCTCAGGCACATGGTGGGATTCTTGGGGTGTCTGTACAGGGCCAAGAGCTGGACTCAGTCTTGATGGATCCCTTTGAGCTCTGTGTATTCTGTGATTCTATGCCAGCTTGCAAACCCAGACACCCTGACCTGCAACCCAAACTGTTGCTGATGTTCCCTGTCCTCTTTCCCTGCCATAGAGTTTTCACTTGTTTTCCCTCCTCCCTGCAAACTCCTGCACCTCTCAAACTGTTCTCTCTGTTACTGTAGGTCTTCTTGAGCTGAAAGGATGAAAATTGGCAATTGGAAAGTCACTGTCACTGACCTGAGCTTTATCCTGACTTCTGGAGTTCCAGTTGATGTCGTTGGGCATACGAGTCTGCAAGAGTGTCCCCTGTCCCTGTCCATGATTTAGGCAGCGGCTGGACATGCATCACTGTAAGGGTTACACGATTTCAGCGCTGGTGATGACACTGTCCCAGTGCAAGGGGGTTAATTGCAAAATGGAGCTGCTTATCTAAAATGATCTAGAATTCCAGATCCCCTCCCACCCTGAGAGTGTCTTCCTATTCCCTCCTTTTGTGCTGGGCAGCACCATCCCTCATGCCAGATCAGTCCCTGCCCTCCCCGCCGTCACTTGCTTCCGTTACGCAGCCGGCCCTGGGACCAGCCTGCATCTGACCTCTCTCCCTTTTGCCCGCTGTAATTCCAGAGCGGGATGGTCGGCCACCGAAGCTGCAATGTCGTCCCCGACGACCTCCAGTGAGGGAGAGAACTCCACTCCCAGGTTTGTTGTCGGTTCCAGAGATGATGAGACAGAATTTCTGGGATCAAACATGAAGACAGACGAAACCGATTTCTTTGAAGATGATGAAGAGGAGGAGTCGGTAAGGAGGTCCCTCCCAGCATTCTGGGCCGGAGCACCTGTGCGGAACCCCTGGGTCTCAGCCAGGTTTTGCATGGTTACTGCTGAGGCTGCAGGTAGTTGGGGCTGCAGGGGGGACAGCACCTGGCCGTGTGGCACAGCCGTGGGACACGGCAGTGGCATTTATGACAGGACGCACTACGTCGTGCTGCCGTGCTCAACTGCCTCAGGAAATCCAGCCTTTTTGCTTGCAGGTCTGATTTGGGAAAACTAGTGGATTTCTTTGTTCTAGAAACTTAACCTGACACTCCTGTAAACCTTTCTGTTTCACCAGGGAAATTTTTGAGGAAAACTCTGGCACCTGTGAAAAGGGCAAAGGTGTCTCTGCAGAAAGAAAACATTCTTTTTCTTCTGTAACCTCCAGGAACAATATGCGTAAAAAACGATCTCCAGCTCCTGGCTGCTTTTGGCCCCTATTCAATGTTATATTAAATGCTACTAAACTGATCTCTGTCTTCCCCTCTGCCAGCCACCAGAACGGCAGATCGTAGTGGGAATCTGTGCCATGACCAAAAAGTCCAAGTCAAAGCCCATGACACAGATTCTGGAACGTCTGTGCAAGTTCGAGTACATCACGGTGGTGATCATGGGGGAAGATGTCATTCTGAACGAACCGGTGGAGAACTGGCCCTCTTGTGACTGCCTGATCTCCTTCCACTCCAAAGGTAACACATCTGTAGCAGGCCTTAGCCTGCCTGAGCTGTGGGCAAGGGAGTTTCCTTTCAGCCTTCCCCTCTGTCCTCACCCTGTATTTCAGGATTCCCCCTGGATAAGGCAGTTGCTTATGCCAAGCTGTGCAAGCCGTTTCTGATCAACGACCTTGACATGCAGTATTACATCCAGGACAGGTGGGTGTCTGTGAGCCACTAAAGCCCCTTCCTTCTTCCTTTGATTCTTCTCAGCATGCTGTGCAAACTTCATTTTTCTAGTCACAAATGAGTGAGATGAGGAGGAAGGGGACCTTAGCAGTGGCTTCTTGGGGTTTCTCCAAAGCACGGAGGGGAATGGCTTTGGGGGTAAAACCATTGAGACCATGTAAAACCATGTTTTGTTTTCTGGTGTAAATGTCTTGTAAGGAGTGGCTGGGATGTAGATCGTGAAAGAGTTCTCACAGAACAAGGCTGCCATGACTAAAGCAAAAAGACCAGTCTCTAAGCAGGAGAGCCAAGTGGTGAGCTGGGGCTCTGGGTCAGAAATTGGGAGCAAGGCTGGGTCTGAATCTGTGGAACGTGTGTTGGTCAGATGCATGAGGTTTCTCAGTCGTCTGTTGGTAGAGGCCACCAAGAGCCACGTACTTCAGCTCTTATACCCAGGCTGCTTTGGCTGTGTGTGAATAGGGCTCCTAACAGATCCTAAACCTCCTGCCCTGTCTTTGGGGTGGTGAGCAGCATTATGTGGGTGCTGGTAGGCATCCCAAGGTGTAACTAGTGAAAGAATTGGGGTTTGCCCCTTGACACAAAATGAAAGAAGGCTCTGCTGCTTCTGCCTGGCCTGGGCACTGGACAGCTTGGCATGACAGGGCACTCTCCAAGAGGGCAGGGCTGGGCAGGTGGCGTGTGCTGGGTGTGCTGCTGTGCTTTGGGCACATGCTGATAATTGAGCATCCGTGTTTAGGCCAGGCAGAGATTTACTCTGGGGCATTTGTGTCCAGAGCAGGACTGAGACAAACCCCATAGCCTGTAGGGCTCCTCCAGGGAGCATATGCTGAGGAAGTACCCGCAGTCTGTCTTGATGCTTTTTTGTGTTCATTTGACTCTGTTCTTCATCAGTGGGAGTGAAGTCTTTCCCTTGATGTGTACCGAGGACCTCCTAGACTCTTCTCACACTGCTTCTGTCCTCTACAGGCGCGAAGTGTATCGGATCCTTCAAGAAGAGGGAATAGACCTGCCCCGCTATGCTGTGCTCAATCGAGATCCCGACAGACCAGAAGGTCGGTGTCCGAGCTCTACTGAAAGCCATTTCCCCAGGCTCTGCTATTTAACATAGTCTGCAGAGAACAGATACTGGCAGTCACCTCAAAGAGGCCTGACTCATAAGTCTGTTGGGGTTTTTTGTGGGCAAAGGTCCCAACAGCAAAACCGTCTGATTGGCTTGGAAGGGGCTGTGGCTGCACTAGGGCTGCCTCACCTTTCCTGACGTGCTGCTGCTGTGCTCTGTCTTCAGAGTGCAACTTGGTGGAAGGAGAGGACCATGTGGAGGTAAATGGAGCTGTTTTCCCAAAGCCATTTGTAGAGAAGCCAGTCAGTGCTGAAGACCACAATGTGTATATTTACTACCCGACGTCAGCAGGTGGGGGCAGCCAGCGGCTCTTCCGTAAGGTGAGAAGGGGTCTCCAGAGCTGGTGTTGGAACCAACAGGTCTGAGACCCATGTGGCTTCGGGAAGGAGTGTTGGGGCAGGTGAAGGGGAAAGGAAGGTTTTGTGTTGGGGAAGTTTAGACCTTCTCAGAACTTTTAGTTCAACCCCATCTGCCTGGGAACCACAGAAGGACATATTTTGGTGGTAGTGCTGACTTCACCTTCTCCATCTTCTTGGTGACCTGTATCCTGTAGTCATGGAGCACTGTGTCCCTTTCTGAATTGCACGCTGCTTTTTCCAGATCATCTCCTGGGTTTATCAAGATGAATTTTTCAAAAAACCCATGTTCCTGTCCTTTGACATCATTCTTGCCCTTCCCATCTAAGTGTAGCTTGCACGCGTGATAAAGGCAGTATTTATTCCTAGATTCCACAGGAAATCTGCCCTTACTCACTTCCCCCACTTTGCCAGTGAGCAGTTATAGTTGTGATGTATCTTTTTCCCAATCAGTTACACATCTGCCATTAATAATCCTTAAATGATTGTTCCTTTAGGTGAGATACAGGCATGCCTCTTGAGGTTGTATCCAAAGCCTTACTAGAAATGAAAACAACATCATCCTCGATGTCGATAAGATCAGTCATGGTCCTAGAAGGAAGTTAAATTGGTTGCATTATCACCTGTCATAATTCATTTTCATTTGCATATTAGTTAGGCTCCTTACTTGGTAGGTCTTTGTTCACTTTTCTTTGTTCCATATCCATGAAGTGATTTGAGACAAATTAATGGTCTATAATACCTTTTCTCCTCTTTAAAGCCTGGAAAATTGCATACCTGCTGCCTGCATTTTACAGTCTCTTTTGTCCTCCATAAATAAGTGTGTTGTAACAGCTGGGGGGCCTGAGATGCTAATCCACTAAGTCCACTAAATTCTCTACATATGGGACGAAACTTCTGCTTTTCTGCTTCCATCTAAGAAAAGGATCCCCATGCTCTTCCCTGAGGTGTTTATTCTGTGCTCTCAGATTGGCAGCCGGAGCAGTGTGTACTCCCCAGAGAGCAGCGTGAGGAAGACAGGCTCCTACATTTATGAGGAATTCATGCCCACGGATGGTACTGATGTAAAGGTAAGGAAAAGCCTGGAACGGTGCCTTCCTTTGCCAGGCCTGGGGGAGATGAAGGTTCGGCGGTTCTGCTTAGCCCTGCTTGGGGTCTGGAATGTGTGTTTAAGCTTTGTGGTGCTGACTGTGCAGTTTCGGCCCCAAAGCGGGGAGTGGGTGCTCTGTAGATCACACCAGGAGGAATGCGTGAGACCATGCCATCTCCTTTTCTGTGTCTGCAGCAGAAATACCTTCTGGAAGCTGCAGTCAGTCTTGGTGGCTGTGTCAGGTGTAACTCACTCTGTTTCCAGGTGTACACTGTTGGGCCGGACTACGCCCATGCAGAGGCTCGCAAATCCCCCGCTTTGGATGGGAAAGTGGAACGGGACAGTGAAGGGAAAGAGATTCGTTACCCAGTCATGCTGACTGCCATGGAGAAACTTGTTGCCCGTAAAGTCTGTGTAGCCTTTAAGGTCTGTATTTTCTTTCCTGTGCAAGCAGGACTCCACAAATGTCTGATCCGTGTCAGGGTTGGTGCTAAAACTTGTCATCCTGGCGTGTCTCAGGCGTGGCAGTCCTCCATGCCTGATGCCAGTTGTTGGTCCTGCTGGCTGTGGCAGTTTGCTGGGCAGAGGTGACTGGGAAGGCAAGAGGGCCCGCAGCAAATGCCCTCTGTGCTGGCAGGTGCCTGGCATCCCACATGCACCTGAGCATTTAATACTGGATCCTGAGCACGCTGCTCTCCATCTGACCTGTGCTAATCCTGTCTTGACTGTTTCCTGCGTTTGTTTATGTGGAAGATTTGGTCTTATTTTCTTCTTTTTCTTTTTGCATTTCGGTACTTGTGTTTGGGTTTTTTGTTTGGTTGGTTGGTTTTGGTTTTTCGGTGTTGTTTTTTATTTTAATATGGCTGTGATGCAAATTGATGTTTTATTTTACAACTGGGTAGAGCGAGTATGAGTCTAGGTATGGTTTCATGACATGCTCAGCAGTGTCAGCAGAAAAAGCGCTGGGCTCCTTGCTCCTGCCCTGCTGCAACTGGCACCCCATGCAGTTGGGCTGATGCAGATTTGGTCTCTTTTCTACCTTGTAGCTTTTTCCATTTAGTAATGGGTGTCTTTGCCTGCATCACTTCTTGTCCATGCTTGTCAGTCTGGTTTAAAATGTTTGGATTTGAAAGGAAGAGCAGGATATCCAGGAGCTGCTCTGTTTTAGGCCTTTAGAGCTCTAGGAAGTTGGGGGTTGGCCCTGATGGCTTCATCTGGGGCCTTGTGGGTAGGGCCTTTAGTACAGCAGTGAGAGTGTAAAGGTCTGACTAATGGCATGCGTTCACACTTGTTCAAGGCTTGTGAGGTGGGCATGGAGTGGAGGATGGCTGTAGCATCAGCAGGGCTGAGCTGGGCAGCGTTGGCTGGCTCTGTGTATGCCCTGCAGGCAGGGTGGCTGCTGTCCCCCACTGCTTCCTTACTGCGTGTCCAAGTCCCATATCCTCTGCTTCCTCCTGCAGCAAACTGTGTGCGGGTTCGACCTCCTGCGGGCCAACGGCCACTCTTTTGTTTGTGATGTGAACGGCTTCAGCTTCGTGAAGAACTCCATGAAGTATTATGATGACTGTGCCAAAATCCTTGGGTACGAGCAATCCGAGTTTCGATAAGGTGGTAAGGTAACTCAGGGCAAAGTGAAATGAAATGTGGAGTCCTGGTCAGTATGTCAGAGAGGTCTGCAGGTGGTTCACGTGAGTCATTTGTTCAGCAGGTGAAAGCTTAGTTCTTGGGTTATTTTCAGTCCCTGGAGCTCCTGCCTGCATTGGCATTAGCTGTCTTTGTCTACAGCTCGATGTATCTTCCAGGACTTTTCATTGCATGCTAAGCCCAGTTGTGGTATTGGTGATGTGAGGGAAACTGGTACCCCTTTGGGGTGCCCTAACTAGCTCACGGTGTGATAGGTGTATCTGCAATGAAAGTGAGGGGAAATTCTGTGGCTCTCTTCACATCTTTCAGCAGGACTGCTAAGGAGGAGGTGGAGAACCAAGGGAATGGATTTTCTTGTGAGTGTTGTATTTTGATTTCTTCCAGAAATATAATCATGCGGGAATTGGCTCCCCAGTTTCATATCCCCTGGTCCATCCCGACAGAAGCAGAAGACATCCCCATTGTCCCCACAACTTCAGGCACCATGTGAGTACCTGCCGTCTTCTCAGAAGGATGCCAGTGATGGCTGCATGAGGGACAAAGTGTGAACGACCCTGCCCAAGGGCTTGACACCACTAGCAGCATGGCATCCTCCGGCTGCTGTGCTGCTTGCAACCCTGAAATGCCTGTGGAAAGGCTTAGCTAAGCACATGGAAGTTGTGACAGGTTGGAGATTAGTTGTAGGTTTGATGAATGCAGATGACCAGTAACTGAAGAAATTACAGAAACCGCTCACGTGGCTTTCAGAGGGTCCAAATTCTTCATCAGGACAGGAAACAGATCAGGACGGATGCTGTAGCTGGCTGCTACATGGAGAGAGTGCATGTTGAGTTACCAGTGAAATGGGTGGAAACACTTAGCTGAAATATTCATATTACCCATATGCTTGGCAGCCCCTCATTTGATACCTTTGGCCTTGCTAGTTTTCTACCACATAAGGTTAAAAGACCAAAGGCAAAAGTTTCTTTGTGATCCTCAGCCTACTTGTACACTGGCATGAAACCAGACAGCTTGGTAGTGTCTGCAGAGCTTTGACTCTTTCTGCAGCCGTGGCACTTGTGCCTGGTTTAGTCTGGGAGAAATTCCACCCCTGCTGAGGAAAGCAGCTGCCAGAAGAATGGAACTGAAAGAACAATGGGAAGCTACTTCCTGGTGGCAGTTCTGGAGTGTAGGGGCACATTTGTCATCTTTTATCTCGTGTTTCCCCAGGATGGAGCTTCGCTGTGTTATCGCAGTCATCCGTCATGGAGATCGCACCCCAAAGCAGAAGATGAAGATGGAAGTGAAACATCCCCGGTGAGAGCCAAGGGAAGAAGGTGCTGTGCTGCTGGGAAGGGACGAGGGCCTATTCTCTAAACCAAGAGCAGGAGCAGAGGGCTGAGTGCATTTGAGGCAGTACTTTTTCCTGGCCCATCCAAGCAAATGCTTTCTGACCAGTTGAGAGAGCCCCCTTTCCCCACAAGGATTCTGACACCTTCTGTGTGAACACTGGAAGGGAGAGTGAAGGTGTGCTAGGTGCTGAAAAGGGAAGTGCCCCACTAAATGGGAAGCTAGTATCTGCTTCCTGGTTGTATATTGAAAAACACTTGTTTTTTCAGAATTTCTGAGGTGCAGGGAGGAGCCAGCAGCCTGCTGGTTCTCCCTGAAGAACAGAGACTGAATGCACATGTAGGGATAACCCTCCTTGTATTACTGAAACAGCAGAAAATGGATCAGCATTCTTTGTTGTCTGTTCAGGTTCTTTGAATTATTTGAGAAATATGATGGTTACAAGACAGGGAAGTTGAAGCTGAAGAAACCAGAGCAGCTACAGGTGAGTAAGTACATTCTGGGGTTATTGTGTGGGATATGCAGGTAACCTGGTGCGAGGCAATTCTTTGGGAGGGTGAAAACCTCCAAAAGGGCAACAGTCCCCCTCTCGTTCTGCACCCTGTGAGCACTCAGCTGGGTGACAGCAGGAGAGCAGAACGGAAACTTCTGCTGGCTGTAGGATGGAGATGACCTGATGCAGCTTGCCCACCAGCTGTGGTTGCCCCTGGTGACAGGTGGGTCCATGCTAGGGAGTGGGGAAATTGGAGGTACCTGCTTGGTTCTCAACAGGGCTGTAGCACAGCGTGGGGATGAAGCAAACTGCGGTGTGAAAGTTTGTTCTGCCTGAGCTGTGTCTTATGAAATGACATTCCTCTGAGGAGTGTCTGCATGGACCTGATGCTGGGTGAAACTGTCCAGGAGGCCTTGCAGGAGTACACTGGCGAGTCTGAGGCAGAATTGCTCTCTGCTTTCCAACAGGAAGTGCTGGACATTGCACGACAGCTCGTGGTGGAGCTGGGAACCCACAGTGATTGTGAAATCGAGGAGAGGAAATCCAAACTGGAACAGCTGAAGAGTGTCTTGGAGATGTAAGCCTTCCCATCTTGGGGTACTGTGGGTTAGCCTCAGAGCATGTGATATGGAAACAAGCTGTGCTGCTGGTGTCCTGGCCAGCTGGTGCCCAGAGATTGGGGTCTCCTCTGTCCTCTGTTAGTAACTGTACATGAAAGGCACCATGCTCCTCACCTTTTCTCCTTGACATCAAAACCATGCTGATCCTTGTCCCAAGTGTGTCTGGTGTTTGGCTAAACAACTTGAGACAACACTGAGCTTTCTTTGCTGCAGGAGAGGAACCGGGTCCTGGAGGGACCATGTTGATATGAAGCATTTTGATGTATTTGGAACAAAACTTGTTTTAAATAAGGTTGTCCTGGTGCCAAGAGTTTAGCAAAAAGGAGCTCGGAAAACATGAAAAGATGTTTGTGTCCTCTCAGGTTTTGTACAGTCAAAATAAAAAGATGGTGGTATTGACACCTTCGAAACAAAACCAGGGTTCCTCTCAGGACTGCAGCTCGCTGTGGCACACACAGCCAGCAGCTGTGTTCAGGCCATGTCTCTGGAGCACAGAGGAGGACTTTTTGCTATGATTCCCTCCTCTGCTCTTTCTGCTCACTGGAGACATGGTTATCCTCAAAGCATCCGTCAGAGTGATTTGTTCTGTGATCTCATTAATTCACTTGTTAAAGATGTAGATAGAGTTTAAAGCCCTAGTGAGGAATGACAGCACAGAGTGCTCTTGGTGGAAGAGCAAGGGAATGGATCTTTGAATTTTGTTTGGGGGAGCTGTTTGGCTCTTTGTGGGGGTGTATGCTGGGTCACAGGGAGATGACAAAAATCATGTTCTGTGTCTATGGGTGTTGTAGCAGAAGTTCTTTTGCCTGTGCTCTGCTTTTGCTGTGTACTGCCTGGGGGCCTCTGGGCAAAGGCTGGGTGGAGTTGATTTGTTTCAGTTTTTTTTTTTTCCCTCCCTTGGGACAGGTATGGACATTTTTCTGGCATTAACCGTAAGGTTCAGTTGACCTATCTGCCTCATGGACATCCAAAAGCTGCGAGTGAAGATGAAGGTAAAGAAACCTGATGGTGCTATCCTGATCTTTAATCCCAGAGTTCAGGTGTGAGTGAAGCTACCCTACCTGTATAAGCCTCTGGACATGCAAGCAGAATTGGTGACCCATATCTTATCTTTGCTCATGTCATTGGAAGGGTTGGAGTGATGCCAGTACACCCTGGCTGGCTCTGCAGGGCTTGCACTTCCAATTTTGTGAATGTCAGCCTATACCTTCAAAAACTAGTGACTCTGAATTTCCTACTTGCTGATTTGTTTCCTGGGGATTTTGGGTCAGGCTTGTGTTGAGAACGCTCTGCAGGACGCTGATGACAACCTCTTCTTCCTCCCCTCCTCTCCCTCTGCAAGCTCAGATAGGAGATCTGATGTAGTGAATACCTGTTTGTCTCCTAGAAGCTCGCCGAGAGTCCTCCCCCTCCCTTCTCCTGGTGCTTAAGTGGGGTGGAGAGCTGACCCCGGCAGGAAGAGTCCAGGCTGAGGAGCTGGGGCGAGCCTTTCGCTGCATGTATCCTGGAGGCCAAGGTGGGTTTGTCCAGGTACCTCCAGTCCTGCCCCACGGCTGCCAGGCTGCCCAGCCCAGGTGACGATTGCTCAGGTAGCTGTGGCTGTATACAGCCTCTGGGATTAGTTTTTGTCCTTTTGAATTGGCATGGTAGGGATAAATAATTCGGGTGGGTTTTGCACCCGAAGATCTCTAAGCTGACCAGAGAGGTCTGCTGCAGTTGTTAAACTTCAGTGTCTTGGAGCACAACAACTTTCTTCACGTAATGTGCCAGGATTCAAAAAAGACAGGTGATTCTAATAAGATCCATTCTGATGCAGCAAATACAAAATTTATGGATGGTTAACAAGGAATTTAGGTCAAATGTAGAGAACAGAGGAGATCTGTCTTGGAACACAGATAATTGTGTCCTGAGACAGGAGAATAGGAAGGTAACTTCTCTGTATTTTCTCCACCATAATTCTGTGATGCTGCAGAGCATCTAATATGCACACAAATCAACAAGAACCGAAAGGGGGAAAAAAAAAAGGCCGAGATTGCCTTTGAGTCAGGAGTAATACACTGGATTGATCCAGTGAGCCCAGTATTGGATATGCTTGTCTTTGACTTGTATGTTTAATTAATTCAATTTAATTAATTCCATTTCAAATTAATTAAGCAAATTTAAATTGGATTGGAGAAGATTTCCTTCTAGAATAAGAAAGAGTTACCTTTGGTGGAAGAAGATCGGGTCAGGGGACACTTAAGCAAGCTGGACATACGTGAACCCAAGGGCCCTGACGGGCTGCACCCACGGTGCCAAGGGAGCGGGCAGGTGTCCCTGCAAGGCCACTGGAGATTCTCTCTGAAAGGCCCTGGGGATTGGGGCAGGTGCCTGAGGACTGGAGGAGAGGAAGTATCGCTCCTAGATTCAAAACTGACCAGAAGGAGGGCCCAGGGAACTGCAGCCAGGTCAGCTTCAGGACAGTCCCTGAGATGGTAATGGAGCAGCTAATCCTGGAGAGCATTCCTGGGTGCATGGAGGATAGGCAGGTGACTGTGAGCAGTCAGCATGGATTCACAAAGAGAAGTCATGCTTAACCAACCTGATAACCTCCTACAGGGAAGTGACTGTCCTGCTTAGATGAGAGTCATTCTGAACAGCAGCTTTGTAGACTTCTGCTCCATGTGGTCATTCATGGAGAGGGAGAGATCTTGTTGTGCAGGGAAGTGCTGTGTTCCTGGGTGGCATTTGGTGCCTGGCAGCTTTCCCAAGACATGCATCTGACTTCTGGCTGGTGCCTGTCCTTGTCTGTCAGGGTGTTTCTCTGGGTTGTGAGCTCAGAGCTGGGAGTAGTGTTCCTGTCTTGTCATGCAGTGTGACTGGGTACTGTGCAGAGTTGCCCTGGGATTCCAGGTAGCAGCAAACAGTGACCACTGCACTGTCTTTGGAGGTCAGACTCGAGTTACTTTCCTCCATTACTGCTCTGACTCCTGTGATTGACTCAGCCATGAGAAACTGGCAATTTGTGCCACGGGGTAATTGCAGCTGTGCAGGATCCGCTTTGGAAACTTCCCTGCCAACAGCGCTCCCTGCGGTTCTGAGGGCTGCAGGACCTGCTCTCATGCAGAAAACAACCAGAATGAAGTGATTTTTTTCTGCATCTTCATTCTGTGCGAGGGTATTCAGGCTGGCAGGGCTACTACAGGCTGTTCAGTGGAGTTTGCTGCAGAATTTGGGCAGCGTCAGACTTGACTCACTTTTTCCTCAAAATGAACTTTCCCAAGTTAGGCAAAGCCTTTGTTACATTTCTAGTCCTTGTGTGTAGCTAGAACTGTCTTATTGGAGCAGCATAAATGCTGCCTATGCAAGTGATTCATTCTCTACATAGTACTACAATAAAGTTGGTTTGTCTAAACCAGTATGTTGAGCTGATAATTTTGCAGGTGTGAGAATATGAATTTTGAGTTGTCCTCTGTTCCAGGTGATTATGCTGGTTTCCCTGGCTGTGGCTTGCTCAGGCTGCACAGCACTTATCGCCATGATCTCAAGATCTACGCCTCAGATGAGGGGAGAGTTCAGATGACAGCAGCAGCTTTTGCAAAGGTCCTTCTTCTCTTTTGGGCATCCGTTTGTTCTGCTACATTACTCTTAAAATATGCCGGTTCTAAAGGAAAACCTCTGGTGATGAGGAAGGAGTTTTCCTAGGATCTTCCCCCTCTCTGTTGGATGAACTGGAGTACACTGTGCTAATAGCAGGTGTATGGGGAAGTACTGAACATCTGGTGTATCTGCACACATCTGTCACCTTTAATGTCCTGTCCAGGACAGGACTCTGACTGGAGAAGGAGTTATGTACGGACTATTGCTGGTGCTTGATGTTAGAGCACACCAAATGTGCTGCTGAGTATTAATTGCCTATGGAATGAATGTTTCTGGGATGGCTGCCCAGCCAGAGGGGTTATTCCTTGCCTGCTGGATTTAAAAGGGAGGTGAAATGTGTTTGGTGCAGTGTGGGGTGGGGACTGGGGAGAAGACTGGTTCATTTGCAGCTAAAGCCAAGGGGTATCCTGTGGTGGCCTTAGCTGGTCTTCGGCGCCTTCGCTCTATCAACATTTTCAAGCAAACTCAGTTGCCTGCTCGACAGTTGCCTGGACAAATCTGGGGCTGCTGCAGGCGGAGCTGTCCTTTGCTTGAACAGCTCTAGAAGCACACCAGAGTCATCTCTGACTGGAGGGGATGTTGCTGTAAAACTGCCCTTCGAGGACAGTGGAGATTTCACTTAAGCTGGCTGAGTTCTGGCCATGAAACTACCAGAATTTTTGTTGCTTGGGTTGCACAGACCTGACATCTTGTCTTCTGTGGTGTGGCTTTAGGGTCTGCTGGCCCTGGAAGGAGAGCTGACCCCCATCCTGGTGCAGATGGTGAAAAGTGCCAACATGAATGGTCTGCTGGACAGTGACAGTGATTCCCTTAGCAGCTGTCAGCACAGAGTGAAGGCGCGACTGCACGAAATCATGCAGAAGGATGCTGAGTTCTGCGAAGAGGATTATGAAAAGGTAAAGCACCAGCGGGGCTTCATTGCTCCCTCTGTGTGGAAGGAGAATAGCACTGCTACAGTGGTTTGATGTGAAGTGTGTGGTATGTGAACAGCAGTTTGGTTAGTTTGAGATCAGTTCTGGTCAAAATGACAGGATATGTACAGAAGTGTGCAGGTTAATAGCCCTTGCCCTCCTTTGAGTGGCAGCCCTCAGTGTTGCTCTGCTGTCCCCTTCAAGACTGATCATGGTGCCTTCCTCTCCCTTCAGAATTCCCAGTGCACTTTGTTCTTGTCAGTGTGCTACAAGAGCTCCTGCGTGCTGCTCAGATCAACCCCAGCTGCTGTGGGCAGGGAGTCTGCCTCACTGGATTCTAGATCTGTGCTCTAGATGTGTGCATGTGAACAGACCTTTTGGTTACAAATCCTTGTGTGTCCTGTCAGGGTCTGATAGCTGCAGAGCAGAGAGCATGGGCTGCATCCAGCACAGCAACCAGTGAAAGCACTACCGTTGCTTCTCCAGCAAGTCCCCAAAATACTGCTTTTCCCAGGCTCTGAAATGGGATTACTGGACTGAAATCCTTTAAGGAACATATTTATCATCTCAAAGAACTACTTAAAATGAAGCCCTTCCGCTCAAGCACAGAAGCAAAATGAGACAGGAATGGATACTGTAGGTGGAGGGAGCTCCGATCTGATGGGAGCAGTTGTTTGTTCCCTCTGAGTCTGATCCTGAGGAAGTTTTTAAGACATGCCTGACTACTCCTAGGAATAGGCCAGCTTGTTGTGCTCAGCTGGGAGCACAGCTTTTGTCCCGAGTCAGAAAGAAGTACAGCTGCAAAAGGCAGACGTTTTGCGTCCCCAGTTTGTGAAGGCTAACTAATCTCTGCTGGGATCTTCTTTCAGCTAGCACCTACAGGCAGTGCTTCTCTGCTCAACTCCATGACCTTTATCCAGAACCCGGTTGAGGTCTGTAACCAGGTGTTCACCCTGATTGAGAATCTCACCTCCCAGATACGAAAACGTCTGGAAGACCCAAAATCTGCAGGTGAGCAACAGAACTGGCAAAGGTCTGGAAGAGATGAATTTATTGTTACATCTTCAGAGCTCCCAAACACCACTAGGGCTTATGTTTGTCTGTAGCAAAGAAATTGTAACGTGTAATTCTGTATGTGCTGTTATGTGGAAGGCTCTGCTTTCAGCTGCTGTTAAAGTGAGCTGTAACGTAAGGGAAATGATATGTGCATCTTGGCTTAGAGTAAATGTAAACAGCAGCAGTATAGCCTGGGGGGGTATGCCTGTATTTTTTGAGGCCTTTTCTGGAGACTGTAAACAGCAAGTTTTTCAGTCTCAATTTGCTCATCTCAACTTTCCTAATAACAGTGCAGAGGTTTTACAAAGGCTTCTTGAGGACCTGCCGTGGGATTTATGGCAGACCTAAGCAAACAGGCAAACGGTTTCACTTTCCTCAAGCATTTCAGAAGTAGCCTGTTGCTGCAGGTTAAAACTCCTGCAACAGGTCCAGACTAGGATTCCTGTGGTTGATGCAAGAATTGGAGCCCTTTCCTGCTGGGAGAAGTCAGTCGTAGCTGTCACTTGCAATCTCTGCAGCAATAACCAGGGTTCTGTGATTCTGTGGTTCTAGAATGTGGATGTGGTTTGGTGTTCTCTGCTGTTTAGACCTGCAGCTGTACCACAGTGAGACTTTGGAACTGATGCTGCAACGCTGGAGTAAGCTGGAGCGAGATTTCCGCATGAAGAACGGGCGCTATGACATCAGCAAGATCCCTGATATATATGACTGCATCAAGTACGATGTACAGCACAACTGTGCACTGAAACTGGAAGGCACAACTGAGCTCTTCAAGCTCTCCAAAGCCCTGGCAGATGTGATCATACCCCAGGTACAGCCTGTATGACAGTGCCTGTGGCACCAATTTCTGACCCTTTGCCTTTGTGTTTTGTCTGGATTCTCTTGCACATTAACTCCCGAGGCAGCATATCACAGTAGGGTGTTTCTCAGATCTGTCTTAGTGTTTGTATAAGGCCAAAACCATTTATGACTTAAAATGTGGCAGGGCTGAGCTCCTGGTTGAGGATTCTGGCAGGGTCAGAGATTAATGAGCAGCTGACGCAGCAGCTTTTCCACGTTCATTGTAGTGCATCACAGCACAGCTCCACGCTGCGTGTGTGTGTGCTACAGCAACATTCCATCCTCCTCCTCCTCCACATGCAGGGTTGTGGAAGTGAAGGGAGATTTCTGTGTTAAAGTTCTGACAAGTTTGTTATTCTTGTCAAACTAGGACTTGTTCAGTTTGCAATGTTGAGTTGCTTCTGGCAAAGTTTCGTTTATATGGGATGAGCTTCTACCAGCAAGGTCAGCTGCCCCTGTAGAGCAGAAGTGGTCTAAACTTTTTCAGTGTTGCTGGTGAGATGCAGTCTGGCTGTTTCCAGCATAGCACTGCAGTTTTTGTCTTTGCCAACAGCAGTTGTTGCTTTAATGGTCCTGCTAGGTCAGGGTATAAGTTTGCGTGTCATGAGATCGGAGATTCTCTCGTGGTACTTGCACCTCTCAGCTGTTGGAAGGATACTGACAGTCATGTCCAGACATAACTGGGGTTCTTGGAAGAGTCTCAGTCCTCTGTTACCCTCTGCAATACGTGGGGAAAAAAAGCGAAAAGTGTTGAGTGACATTTCCCTTCCTGTCCTTGCTTAAGCAGTGGTGCTGCAGACTGGGCTGTTGAAGTCAAGTGACCTTTCATGTGAGGGTGTGGCAAAGAACCAGGGCTCAGAGTATCTGTTATTTTGTTCCTGCAGGAATATGGGATTAATAAGGAGGAGAAACTGGAGATTGCTATTGGCTTTTGTCTTCCTCTCATTAAAAAGATCCAGCTGGACCTGCAGAGAACTCATGAAGATGAGTCTGTCAACAAACTACATCCGTTGTAAGGCTTGTGCTGCATGCTGCTGGCAGTGGGGAGGGCAGCTGTGGAGCAGTGGGTGGTTCCCATGCCAGAGGAGTGTACTGTTGTGGAAGGAGGTACTGAGCATGCACTGAAGGACCCTCCCGGAGGAAGGCATGTTGGTGCTCCTAGAACTAGAAGGCAAATGGAGAAGGCACATTGAGATTGCTGACCAGAAGCACAGGGCCACAAAGGCTTGTACCCATCACAGCTGAATGGTGATGCCTCATCCCTTTCCCTGCACAGGGCCAGTGTAGAGTGATGAGCCACCTACTATATGTCTACACATTAGGATTGCACAAAATTTGTTGCTCCTGTGCCCAGTGCTCTCATTGTTCTGTCCCGCTGCCTTTGGCATTTCCCAGTGTGGGGTTATGTCACTCCAGTAAGTGTACGGAGATGCTGATGTGTGATAGATGGCAATTCACTGGCAGACGAGTAACCGTGGGCTGGTTTTGGTTTAGGTACTCAAGAGGAGTTCTGTCACCAGGTCGTCACGTTCGAACACGGCTGTACTTCACCAGTGAGAGCCACGTGCACTCCCTGCTCAGTATCTTCCGCTATGGGGGGTTACTGGATGTAAGTGTCCCAGCAATGCTCACAGAGTAAGCCTCCCTACTTTCTTCCAGTAGCCTTTTCCGAGGTGGACAGTGTATGTCTGTAGGTTGCCCCTTGAGCCAGCTCTCCCACTAAAGCAGTGGCCTCTGGCCAGCTCCATCTCTGCCGTGTTTGCATGCTGCAGCTTCCTGCCTTTCTGGCATGTAGGAGGATTGTTCTTCCTCAGTGCCTGCCATGCTTGCACAGAGACATGTTTTCTCCAAGATCTGCCCTGCTGGTTTCAGGTGAGCAGACCACGTACCTGTCTGGGAGAATATAGCAGTATGAGGCAATGGGGATGAGTGAACTTTTTACTTCCTGCTTCCTTCAACCCTTTATTTCGAGAGCTTGGTCCTGTATTTATAGTCCTTACATTAATTCTAAGTCAATAAAATCAGTTTTCTTACAGAGGAAGTGACTTGAGGCTGCAAATGCACAGGACACGCTCTCTAGCAGAGAGGCAGATGACACATTTTTAGGGGATTAATTCATCCAACTCACCCTTCACTTGCTCTTTCTTCACCTGCTTCCTGAATGAATTGGCATGCAGACCCGGAGAAAAGCTCTGCTTTACTCTTCTCAAGAGGCTCTCTGATTTATCTTCCCATTTTTAAGCATGGTCTGAAATGCCTTAAGAGTTTGGGCTTGCTTTGCCGGCATGATTTCTGGTGACTGTGGCAGCTTAGCATATCTACAGACAGTGATCAGAAAAGTATCTCTGAATCACTCACTGAATAAGATGCTCCCTTTATTCCCTGACTTAAGTGCCCAAGGATGCCGTGTTGCCAGCACGGGGATATTGGGCTCCATCTGGGTTCTTCGTAATGGAGGGCTCAGTTCATGTCCCTCAGTGTGGTGATATGCTCCACAGCATCACGGGTGGCACTTCAGGTGTGACCCTTTCCTGGCAGTGTTGGGAGGCAGTGAAGGGTGGGCTGCCCTGCTGTGCGGAGCCCAAGGGTTCAGCGTGTCTCCAGACTTTTCATTCGGCATCAGATGAAAGCATTTCGCTTGGTCCCTTATTTAGCACGGGTTCATCCCTCGTGCTCCGTTCTGTAGTTTGAGAATGGCTGTGTTTGGGAACCTGCTGTGGGCTCTGCTTGTCTGCAGTCAGCACGGCACAGCGGCTTGCAGCTCAGATCTGCACATGGGTGGTGTGGGCAGCTGTAGCATCCCTCTGTGCAGCTGCTCCTCACTGCAAGCACCCCACCACACTGCAAGGTCATTTCTTCCTGCAAGTTAAGCATGGTGTTTCTGTCCTGACAATGTTACCTTGTGGAGAGAGGAACTCTCTCAGTCCCATTTCACTGAATGCTGCGAGGTGTCTGCTGTTGCTTATCCCATGCGACTGTTTATGTGTATATATCAGGAAAACAAAGACCAGCAGTGGAAGAGAGCCATGGACTATTTGAGTGCTATCTCAGAGCTGAACTACATGACCCAGATTGTTATCATGCTCTACGAGGACAACAACAAGGTGAGGGATAGAGCAGTAGGATACAATGTTTCCTGCCACATTGCAAGGCACAGTCCTCAGAGATGAGTTCAGTTGGAAGTCTGTAACCTGAGCTCTCACTGCTTGTGAATAGAGGCATACAGATCATTAACACAACTGCTAGTTTTGGTTTATGTGGGAGGCAGTGACCCAGTTAATGCTTGTTACATGTAAGCAGAATGTCACCCTGAGCAGTAATACCAAACTTATGTAATTAACACTGACTATTTTAAAGCGTTTCCTAGTGCAAAATTATTTGCTGCTTTTAAGTATTAATTGCAAGTGAACAGTAGGAAAAAAATAAATAAAACCAAGTGATATTTGGCTGTATTTTTGAAATACATCTAGAAAAGATCCAGAAATTCCACATCCATTAACTATTTTTTTTTATTCTAAAAGTGTGCTGATATAGTTAGGGAAGTGTATACTGGTATCTTCAGGAAGTAAAGAGAATCATTTAATAAACAGCTGGAATGTGGGAGCTGAGGGTGGTGACTGTAAGTAGGTTTGGCACCAAACTGCATGTCCTGATCATCAGACCTTGTGACTTGGCTCTGTGCTGCAGGAGGTTGTGGTGAGGGGAGCAGCCCCTTACCCCGCCCACACCTTGTAGAGTTAGAGCCTTGTGTTCACAGAGCTGGTGTGAGCTTCCAATGGTAGGAGGATGCTTGTCAAAAAACATCTGACAAGAACTCTCATGAGTGGTGTGGATGTGTCAGTCAGTCAAGATGGGTTTATATGGGTTTATATCATTAGTGCCAGATACTGTAAAAGCTCTGGCTTCCTTAAAAAAAGCTTAATGAAAAATTATTATTAGAGACAGTTACTTAAATCTTGGAACAGCCTGACTGAAGGTCCGGGAGGGACCCAGTCTCCCCTGTCCTGGCATGTGCTGGGTTTGCAGCAAGAGTGGGTCAGAAGGGGCTGGGGTTTAGGGGTGTGTGTGTATATATATGTGTGTATGTATATATATATATATACGCACATAGAACCCGATTCTGGTATACTCCTCTGTGGCTGTTGTCCCAAAATAGCAACAGTCAGAATGCCTCAGCTATCTGCTGATCAGGGCTGTCCTTTTGGATGGGACAAACCTGGAGCCATTCTGTTCATGCTTGTTGCTCCTGCTTTCCCTCCAAAGAATGTGCCTGGGATGCGTGCTGGCCAGCACAGCGGGGTGGGACCTTGGCCTATGCTGATGGTAGGATTAACTGGGTTTGGTTCTTTACCTGTTCCCTGTGACGTGTGTTCACAGGACCCCTCCTCAGAGGAGCGTTTCCACGTGGAGCTGCATTTCAGCCCTGGCGTCAAAGGCTGCGAGGAGGACAGGAACATACCCACGGGGTTTGGCTTTCGGCCGGCCTCGGCAGAGGTAAGCAGACACCTGGGCAGGAGCCGCCAGCCCCAGGGGACACTCGGGCACTGTCCTGCTCTGTCTGGCCCTGCTGCAGAAGCTCCCTCACTGGTGGTGCCTGCAGGGAACTGGCAGGTTGTGTCCTTGTCCCGTCTGGGTTCATCAGGGTGGCTGCTGGGACTGTGGGTGCCTCCTGAGCTTGGCAGGGTAGGAGATAGGAGCCTGGAGCTGGTGTGGGGCAGCATGGGCAGAGGCCACACGCCTGTAGACACGAGTGGAGTGTTTCCTTACGGCAGAACGAGGACAAGAAGGCAGACCAAGGCAGCCTAGAGGACCTCTCGAACGAGAAGGGCAGCGATGAGCCAGACCGTGCTCGGCAGAAGTCCCCGCAGCCCTCCGAGCCGGTCAGCATCCAGCGAAGGTCGCCACTGATCAGGAACCGGAAGACGGGATCCATGGAGGTAACCGTGCTATTGGTGCCCTTCCTCGTTCTTGCAAAGGCCCTTTGCTTGGTTTTGGTTTCCTGGCATTTTTTATAACATGCCAGAGTCTGAGTTGATTCTGGGGAAGGATCTGCAGCGGGTAAAGAGGGATGTTGTGGAAGGCAGACCTCCGAAACTCTTCCTCATTGAGGAAGGACAGGACCAGAGGCCAGAGGAACTGATGAGGAAGAGCAAGTAAGGAAATGCTTGAGAAACACAAGCATTATTTGGATTACATCCTCTGTAGAGGCACTGGTGTAGCCAGCTATGAGATTACATGCAACCTCACCACCTAGCTATGGTGACATCTTTGCCTTCTGTTAGGCTCCAGCCTTTGCCTTTCACAAAGGCAGCTCCACGTTTCTCATTCCTCCATCCCATCTAAGATCTCATGCTGATGGGGGTCCCTGCTCACTGATGGATTCATCCAGAATGTTTAAACTGTCAGGGTTTAGAACTGTCCCGTTCACTGATCTGGTGAAGTAACAAAACTGATTTTACTGTTCTGACCTCTCTCCTTCCAGGCTGTTCTGTGTCACAAGGCCAGTGTCACAGTCAGCAGGTGACTGTTACCTTCAAAGTACTCTGGAATTGTCCCTCCTTTCAGAGGGATTTCACAGGCATTTTTGCCATCAGTTTTCTGAACCAGAAAACAGCAGAGTTAAGGTTTGAGGTATTTGTTAGCTGTCTTCCGTCCCTGTATGTTACTGACAATGTCACCTTTGCCTGCAGCACTCAGAGGCTCTTCGTGATAGGCACATATTAAGTTAAAGGGGATATGATTTCATGCTGCTAAAGAAGGAAGTCTGTGTCCCAGTGATCTCAGCAAGAGTCTTGGGAGACAAGATGCTCACTACATGAGTCCTGCCACACTTTTCAAATTTTCACTGTTCCACAATCCAACAAAATCTTGAAATTAAAATTGAGCGTTCGCTGTCACAGTCTTAGCATATGACTACCTTTGTGCTTCTTGAAAATGGTGACTTTAAGGAAGAGATGTACCTTTCTTTACCTTCAATTGATGTGTAAAGGCTTTTGAGAGCAGTGGGTAACTTGGAGCATGACCCTGATTAATTACGCTGTCTGTCTTTGCAGGTGCTGTCTGAATCTTCTTCTAAATCAGGAGGTTATCGCCTCTTCAGCACTTATTCCAGGCAGTCTTCTGAGATGAAGCAAAGTGGATTAGGTACTGTACCTGACCTGTAACCAGCCTACTCACTTGTACCTCTCTATTTCCATGGGCATCGGTCTGTGTCTCCACATGCACATGTGGCTTGAGTTCCTTGTGTGTCTCCGTGTGTTTTGTGTCCTCTCTCAGTGTTGCTGTTGAGACCACTGTAGAGACTCTCTTAGTCGGTACCTTTTGTGTACGATCTTCTCCTTCAGCTGCTAGCAACAGAAGATGCACTTTTCATCCTTTCCAGCACAGGAGCAACAGGGCAAACTGCCTACCTGCAGGCTGGCCTTCTGCTTCTCTGTTGCTCTCACTCGTTACACCGTTTCTGAACTTCATGGGAAGAGATGATTTTAGGTGAGAACTAGTGTGCTTTCTGTTCTGCAGAACATCAGTTTATATGCAAAGCTGTTCTTCGTGCGAGACTGTTCTGTTTCTACCTTTGCTTCATGAAGATCTCTTGTATGGAAGGGATGTGTTGCATACAGAATGTTTGATAGCTCTCTGATTGAGCCCAAGTCCCTGGTCAGCCATTCTTCTTATGGTAGCCAGTGGAAGACAATATTCAGGGCACTCGATATTCTCTGTCCTTGATTGTTCTATTCCACGTCATCCTAACCTAAACTATGTCTGAATAGTTGGAATTCTTCCTGAAATATTTTTGCTAAAGCAAGATCTGTTTTGAAACTGGAAAAGCTGTCTTTGCTGTCATGAGGTTCAGAGATGGCTGCGCAACCTGTGTCTTGCAGAGGGGAGGTGATAATGCCCAAGTCATGCCCACTTTCTTTTTCTTTAAAACCATCTTAGCATTGTGGCATGGCTGCAGCCTTGCAACAGTTCTGACTCATCACTCTGTTATATGGACAACCTGCAGCCGAGAGACTTCTGAAAGGCCTGATCATTTCTTTGCCGCTTTTGAACGAGCAGCTTCTTTGGAACCTAATTCTTACCAAGGAAAGGGAATTTTCTTCTGAGTGGTTTGAAAGTATCCTTGGAGTCTGCCAGCTACGCTTCCAGCCAGCTGGAAAAATCTAAATAGGAATGGCTGATGTGTATTATTTTCATAAAGGGACAGTAGCCTTGGCGGTGGTAATTTTTGAATGTGTTATTTCACTTATCTCTGCCTTTCCCAGTGCCACTGTGAGAGTCAGTGACAAACTGCCGTGCTTAGGCTTGAAGAAACCTGTGGATATTTTGTGAGTCCATATGGACGAATATGGGAATTTCTGAAATGGCACATAGTCAAGGAGGTGCATCTGCTCGGAGAATTACTGAGTACATCAGATGGTGCTGCAGACTGGTTTTACTGTTTGGATGTGCGACTACCAGAAGGCCTGTGCTCTGGAAAGCAGATATCACAGCCCTTGGACTACAGCCTTTTCCAGGTTTTTGAGGAATGTCTGTTGTGGCGATAGAGAAGACCACTGCTTTTCTGCACCTTTGTACAGTACTACTTTTCCTTGACAACAAAATCTGAAATATGATCCTGGCAGGTTTAATTTTAATTTAATGAGAAGCTTACTTCATGTGCCTTGCTGGGAAGCCTGTGCTGGTTGCTGTCCCGACCGTGAAGCTCTGCAGAGACAGAGCCTTGAGTAGGAACTGATAGATCTGATCTGTGACATAGACACCAGCCGAGCCATCGTTCTCCTCTGCAGAGTCTTGCAGGCATGGAAAGATTGAGCAGGAGAGGCCTGTTGTACCACCCCAGCTTGCACAACACTTGGTGATTAGGATATCTGTGTTTCTGTGAGTTTTTTTCACCTGAGGCCTGCTATGAAGAACAATGCCTCTTTGCCTGTACAAGTCAAGCTCTTCAAGGAATCTTCCTGATTCCTTTCCCGATTGTTTTTTAGAAATCTAAAATCTTGCCCCTTTAGGAGTTGAAATGCGTTCTCTCTCGAAGAGGTAATACAGAACTCACGGAAGCTTGAACTTTGGCTTTAATGCTTGTCTCAGCAGCTGTGTTATGAGGGGGTTCATTCAGGCACTACCTGCTGTTTCTGAGTTTTCTGAAGCTGAGTGTACCTCCTGTTGCCTGACCTTGTCAGTCAGTGCCTGGCTGTCATTATCTCTGGAAAATGGAACGTCTGTCTGGGTGTAATCTCATATGTGTAGGCATGCAGGAACAGGGAGCAGGAGAGAGCTTCTGCAGTAGCCCTGCCCTGCTGCCATACCTTCCAGAATGGTGCCTCTGCTGTCATTTAAAAAATGGAATTCCTCTTTTGAAAATAGGTGGCTGCAGCTTGCTTTGTCTGTGCTTTGGAGTGTGACACGTGTTTCTGGGCAGCGTCGAGTGCATGGCTGTGGATTGTTTGCCATAGTGTGTGTGCTTCTAGCTTGAGAAGCCTAGGGAAGTTTCAGTACCTTTCTTTGCTTACAAGGACCCTTCAAAACGGAGTAAAATCACTGCTGGCTGTTTGAGCAGTAGAGGTGGTGCACTGCCAGTGGCACGAAGCCTTGTGCTGAGATTCCCAGAGGGAAACCAAGAATGACTATTTTTAAACATCTGACACATTGAAAATTAAATGCACAGAAAATATCCAGCATATACAGTAATTTCTAGAAGTGTTGCTACATTTAAATCCCAATGGCCATTGTGTTCTTTAGGACGTGTGTGTGTGTGTGTGGTTACTTTGGGTGCAGCAGTCTCCTGGAGTTCACTGTAGACGATTGCTGTTGTCCATAGAGTCGTCTTTGTAAATTCTCTTCTGGCTTACCAGCAAAATGCCTCTGTCTGCAGCAGGACAGCAGGAACACCGGGGTATCCTTAGCTTAATGATTAATGGCACAAGGTTGCTCAAGGTATACAGTCCTAAAACTCTGCTGTTTCATTTTTATCTGCCAGTAAATGAATCTGTTGGGTGGTTTTTGTTGTTGTTTGTTTTTAAACCATGGAAGAGCAATTAGGAGCATCATCCTGTCTGATGCATGACAAAATTTCGTTTGCATTCCGACAGATTCCAATTCGTGCTGAGTCAGCACTTAGCATCAGTTTAAGGCATTAGGAGGAAATTTTCCAAGGCTTGTGTATCAGTGACCCTGCAAGCAAGAGTTCCTTATGTCCAAGGGCACGTATGTGCTGGTCTGTGCTGCAGAAAGCCACCAGCAGTGTCACAGTGGGGGAGCAGCTGCAGTTCAGTGCTACAAGAAGCCTTTTGGTCACCCCAGGAGCACATGTCCTCAGCTCAGCCTGAGCTTACACATGAACAGTTCAACGCTCAGGGTCTCTGTGTTTTCTCCAAAGAAGCTCTGGCTTAAGGGTCTTTGCAGAAACAGAGCTGGGGTCCTGAAGAGCAGCGAGTGGGTGTGAGGCAGCAATGTGTCCTCACATCGGGGAAGGCTGATGGCGGGCTAGGCTGCATCAGCTGGAGTACAGCTGTCTGGCTGAGGGGTTTGGCTCTTCCCTTCCGTTCACCTCTCGTGAGTGCCTGAAGCCCTGCTGTCCTGCCCTGAGCTCCCTGGGGCGTGGAGGGTGTGTGTGTCAGGATTGTGAGCCCACTGGGGGGCAGTGGAAATGGATGGGAAGCCTGGAGCCCATGACGTTGGAGGAGAAACTGAGAGCCATGCTTGTTCAGATTAGAACTTGTGGGGACTGGAGACCTTAATGCTCTTTCACCACCTAAATGGGAGGTTGCAGAGGGGACGGAGACAGACTATCCCCAAAGCCCTGTGCTGGTTGGTTGAGGACCAACGAACACAAGTTGCAGCATAAGAAATTCCAATTAGCTGGGAGGAACAAATTTTTCACCTACCCTGAGTGTGCCAGATGTTAGAGCAGGGGCCCAGAGAGGTTGTGAAATTTCCTTTCTTGGAGGTATTGACAACTTGACAAACCCTAGCAAGCTGATCCGAGTTGGTCCCGCTGGGGTGTTGGGAAAGAAGCTTCAGGCTCCTTCCAACCTAAATCATGCTATGATGCAGTATTGTAGAATCAAGAGCTGCTTCCAATGTAGGCAGGATCTCTTTCACAGCAGTAACAGTTGCACTGTTCCAGATAAATACTGTTAGACAGTGTTGCAGGTTTTTTGCCCTGGCAGACAAGGTGGAACCAGATCAACCTGCTTGTTTCTGGAAGCCTTTTGTATGTAGGAGTAATGCTGGTTGGAGCAGTCTGTATGCTCAGTACGGAATGCAGCAGCAAGACGGTTTAGCAGAGAATTTACAGCCAATCAGTGGCTGTGTCTGGCCCATAATAAGGTTTTGTCTTGACCCACAATTGCTTTCCTCAGTCAGTTGAAAGAATCCTCTTTCAAATGCCTGGTGTTCCCTAAATATCGCACAAAGTCAAGTCAGTCTTCAGAGCACTGTGCCTTGGAGAAACAAAGCCAAAGCCCCAGGAATGAGGTTGCCCTGCACCTTGCGTGCCACGTTCCTTGGCAGTGGGTGGGCAAAGTTGGATGCTGTGTGCACATCTGGTGCTTCTCCAGGCTCGTTCACGGACCCATTGCTCCTATGCTGGAGCAGTGAGACATGACCGAGTAAAGTTTGTCTGTGAAGTACCAGCTTGTGAACGCAAGCCCTCTGGTCACAGTACTTTTCCTGCTTGTTTGACAGGAGATGAATCCACACTGTCTGATCCATAGATCAGACAGTTCTTTCCTCTCCTCCGTGTCCTACACAAAAAGGAGCTTTCCAAAGAGAAAGGGCAGAAGAGCAGAGCAATGAAACTCTGTGAAACATCAGTGGTTTGGCATCCTGACTGTTCTGACATCAGTGTGTAGCTTTGCTGAGTGAAAGGAGTAAAGGTGTTTCTCCTAGGTCAGGGCAAGAAAGCCAAATGGAATTAAACCCTGGATGGAGTTAGGAACTTTCCTGGTGCTGAGGTTTGGGCTACCTGCTCTGCATTTCCTGAGATTGCTTGTAGAATGGAGAACATGGCCTCCCTGTGCTTCCAGGCATCACGTTTTTTCCTGAGATTGCTTGTGAAGTGGCCAGTTTATTCTTCATCCTTTGACTAACCCTGCTTTTCTGTAGTTGCATGCAGTGGATATGTGTTACTAACACCTTCCCTGCCTTTCCAGGGTCACAGTGCACCGGGCTGTTTAGCACCACTGTGCTGGGAGGCTCCTCCAGTGCCCCCAACCTCCAGGACTACGCACGCAGCCATGGCAAAAAGTTTGCCAGCAGCCTGACATACAAAGACGGTATGTGTGTTCCCTGGCAGCAGGGTGGTACTTTGTGGACGTTGGTGTCTCAAGATGCGCCTGCGGCACAGACTGGGACTGCTGAAAACGGTGACAGTTGAATGTGTGTATTCACTGCATCTACAATGATAAATTTTGCCATATCCCAAGAAATTGTGAGCCTTGCTAGGACAGTGTGTTGGAGCTGACATTGTGAGAGGAGTTTTAGGCTGATGTGTGGTATTGCTGGGGTCTGATTTTGGTCTGATGTTTTGATACTGCTTGCTGTTGTGAAGGGGGATTTATTGGTCCAGATATTAAATAGGTTTGTCCTGGTATGGAAACCCAGCAGATCACATCATCTTGCTTACCTTGGTGATCTTGCTGATGCTAAATGAAGCTCTTTTTGGGACAGTAATCCTTGCCCTGTGGAAGGTGGAGCCATCCTAAAGGCAGAATGATATACTTGGGCGTGGATAAGATGGGCACTAGAGCGAGGCTGAGCACGCAGCAGAGTCTGAGGTAGCTCTCAGGAAGCAAGGGCAATGTGCCTGAAAGGCTTGAGGTAAGTGAGTTGCTTGGATGAAGTACTTCAGAAGGACTGGAAAGTCTGGTTTCTGTGCAAAAACTGCCAGGAAGGTCGGCAAGACAATCTGGTGAAGGCACTGGGGCCGTGGTTACAAACGTTGCTCTGTGCCCATGGGTGCAGGTGCTGCAGCTGCACCCTGACCTGCCAGCAGCACTTGGTGCCACGCACAGGGAGCAGCAGAGGGTTGTTATTTGCGAGGAAGTTGGGGCACAGGGACAGACTGAGCTGTCCTGGAACAGCTGGAGGGTGTAATGCATAAATGCGAGTGTCCATTGTGGTCCCAATAGGAAAGACACTCAGTCAGACTCTTTAAGTACTGATTCACATACCATTTGTTGGGGCACTGATTTGAGGAGCTCCATGGACAGGGTCTGCACAGCATACTCTGATGAGGCTGGAAATCCACCTAAGGTTTCCCAGCATTTGAGTGGATGGATGTAAGGTTGTCTGTCTTGGATGTCTTATTTTTTTGGTATTTTAATCAATACAGAATCTGAGTGCCTTTCTTATTGGGATCATAAGGAACACTAACACTACTGGATTTCAAGGTGGGAAGAGGACTAAGGCAGTATTTTGGGGAAGACAGGAAGTTGGTTCATTTGGATTTCTGTCCAGTTTTGAGGCAAGGAAAATGGCCTTAGCAAATCAGGATGGAAAGACGTTGTCCAATTCTCAGCCCTGTTGGAACCCTGTAAGTGCCATTATGTATGCTGGCTGTGTACTTTTCTTGTGCTGCTTTTCTTGTGCAAGAGAAAACCGAGCTGGTTCTCACCTCCTCAGGGCACTCCCTGGCACACAGTGGGCTGTGAATGACAGTGACAGGGAAGGTGAGGTGCGAGTGTTCTCAATCCCGCTGCACCAGTCTGAGCTGCCCCAGGCAGCAAGTAGTGGCTACTCACAGGTTGCAGAATAAGCTCACGGTGTTTGGCACAAGACCAGGGTGTGAGTCACAGTGGAGCTGTCCCATTGAAAAGGCCAGCAAGGGCCCTGGCTGCTGTTCTTTCCCGACTCTGCAAGGAGTGGGAGCCCAAGGCAGCACTGGTTCTCGGGGAGAAGCATCAGAGAGTGCTCTGTGCCCAGCTGGGCATGGAACAGACCTGCTCGGTCCTGGTGCTGGGCTGCCTGTCTCTGTAGGCTGTGTAGCAGGATATGCCTGCAGCTGGCTACAGGCATTCGAGGTCATGGACTCCTGCTGCATAAGCCTAAATTCAGTGACAAGGTCTCTGTGTGCTGAGATGCAGTTGTACCCTCGAGTACCTAAAACGCAGACTTGGTTGACTAGCATGTGTCCAACACAGCTCAGAATCATAGATCTTGATGTTATATCTGTGTTTTCATGTTCCTTGGCATGCCCTGGCACCCTGTGCTGTCAGCACCTTGCTTCAGTAAGGGGGAAGGAGTCAGGGGCTTGGGAAAACAAGGAGGAGGCAGAAGGGCATTTAGCTTCTGGGGAAGGTAGTTTGGAATGTGAAATGAGCCCTTGGTCTGCATGTTTCTGCTTAAATGAGCACTCTTGAAATGCTGAACAATGGAATTTAAACCAAACATCACTCCACAGTGGTTGCAGTCAGTGGCACTGCAGCTACAGAGCAGACTCTTGGAGAACGACCTTCTCCACACTCTTTAAACTAATAACTGCTGTTGAAAGCAGCACGTTTTTGCACGAACTCTCCGACAGTTTGTCATGGCTGTGATGCTTCAAGGTGCAGTGTGTGGCATATAGCACTTCACCAATGTTAACTTGCCTTGTTCCAGGGAAGTTTCAAGGGCCCTTATTTCTGAAGTCTTTTTTGCTTGGAGCTCGAGGAGGGCTAAGGAACACTTCAGCAGAAAGTTTTCTCAACCTCAAGCTGAGGGAAGGTCCATGGATGGTTGTGATTTCAAGTTGGCTTGCCTGAAGCCAGGGATCCAGTAAACTGGGTCAGTGCCATTTCAGTTGATGTGCCCTCAGGGCAAGGGGAGGTGTGGGTGGGATGGAGATGGTCCCCAGCTGACTGCAGCTCCAGGGCTTAGACACTTCTAAGGGATTGCATGTGTAGGGAAGATTGTTGTGCTGTTTGTTGAGTTTAAAGAAAGCAAAACAGTTTTTAGGGCTGGTACACTAGTGGAGGAAATGTCAGGGAGAGCTGGTTTAGATGCATTATTTGGCCAAGCCACTGCATGTAGCTATAGGAGCACACTGGGGGTGTGGAGCATGCATCGGTGCGCTGATGAGGGGGATAGGCATACAGACTCTGTGCGCTAGGGAGAATGGATGCATGAAACATGAAAGAGAATTAAAAGGGTTTTCTGCTATTTCCTGAAAGATCCCAAATAGCAGCAAAAGGTATGATTGGCTGGGATCTCACATCAAATCCCACGTATAGATGGTCTGACCCAGGCCATTCTCTTTCATGATAGCTGGGGAATTTCCAGTGTGGGGAAAAAAGAGTTTCCAGCTTTTTTTTTCTTTTCTTTTCTTTTTTTTTTCTTTTTGTGTGTGTGTGTGTGCATATGGAGCCTAATCTATGTCCTTTAAAGCCTATCTGTTTGCACCCCATTAGATGCACAGTGTCTGTCCTTGCACTGTCTTTCTGATGTGTGATTTGTATGGGAGAGCTTGGCCTGGCCTGGGGCATGGCCAGGAGAAGCCTGAGGACCACCCTGACAGGTGTATCCTTGCCCTGTACTGAAATGTTTTCAGCAAAGAACTGTAGAGGCATGTCTTCATGGGTCTTTTGCTTCTTCCCTACTCAGGTGATTTACACCTTTAAATTCATACATAGCTCTGTAGAGCTTGCATTAAGAGGTTGTTTTGAGCTGTACCTGTGCTGGAACTCTTTAGTCCCTCTGCAGAACAGTGTGTGTTTTCCTTGGGCTGAGGTGAATCCTGAGAACAATCCTCCCGTGGTGCTGCTGCTTGCTGGGCCGTGTGCTCTGGTGGCTGCGAGCATGGCCTGGCTGCATTCTGCACTGGACTGAGCCTGGTGTGGTGGGGAGGTGTGAGTTGCTGACGGAGAGTGATTGAGAGTGTGGCCGAGTGTGTGATGTCAAGGAGACCCTGGCAGGGCAGTGCAAGGGCTGGGGAGATGCACGATGGTTGAGTCAGACCCACAGGCAGAGTGTCGGGTGCTACAGCAGTGCCAGTGGGAGCAGCTGTTGTGGGGGTAGGAAGGTGAACCTGAAAGGGTAATCAAGTGTGTGAAGGTCGGGGGATCCTTTGAAGCCGGCTGTTAACTGAGATGATCTGTTTTTATTTCCTCAGAGCTCTTGTCTATGCCAGCCGTAAAACGATTTTCTGTGTCGTTTGCAAAGCATCCGACTAATGGTATGTTTGCTTTCTTGATTTGATGTTCCCTCACACTTCTAACCCCATGCTCACGTTCAGTTTTCTCTGCACATGTTCTCCTCTCAGCCTTCTTGTGGTTTTTTTGTGTTTGTGTATCTGGTGTCCAAACATGCTTCAACCTTCCTCCATTGTCTCCTTGTGACTAATGTGCTCACTCCATACCCTGTTACTGCTCAGTGGTGCCTCCGCTCTCCCCTGAGGTTTTTTTGTCCCAGGTGAAAAGGCAAAAGCCATGGCTCTGTGAGTGTGCTGCTAAAGCAGCCTTTGACTCCACTGTGACGTTAAGGCCTTCTGTCGTGCTCCCTTTCGGGAGGGTAGGGATCAGGGGCAGAGTACCCCTGGATTGGGGGCTGACACCCCCTCCATATCGTGAAGCACCAGCAGCTTAGCTCCTCAGTTTCTACCCTGCAGATTTGCAGAATGAAAACAAGAATAGCCCTAGGACAGCTGTGTGTCACCTGGGAGGGCCTAGTGTACGGCAGGAAAGAAGGAAGCGCGCGTGGCGTTTCATGGCAGGGGTACAGGAGCCTTAGGGCCTCCTGTTGTCAAACCCGTCTGTTAGGCTGGGCCTGTGGTTCCTCCAAGCATGGTGATGTTGGCACAGGTAGGCTCACCTTTTCTGCAGGTGTTACCCTGTGAATTGTGTCTCTCCAGAGCTCTCACTCGTCTGCTGTTGGTGGAGAGTGCTGGCTCAGGGGTGAGGGGATGGGCATCGTGCTACCTGGAGTGGCATCACCTGCTTCAGCCCATCCTGCCTGTAGCTCTGGAAAGGCTTGGTGACAGATGTCTGACAGAGCTTCTGCTAATTCACTATCTCTGCTCCGTGTTGCTACTAACCTGACAACCACAGTGTGAGTCTGTGAGGTTATAGGCCGCTAGCTCTGTTGTAGCAGACGCCTTGAACCAGCGTTTACCTTCCAACTCTTGCACGGATACTTTTAAAAAGGTTTCACAGCACCCCTCCTCTTGCATGGCTCCTGCTGCTGAGACAAGTTGGAACCAAAGGAGATCACTGAACACTACCAAGTATTTCTGCCTTACGTGATCAAGGCAGCTTGCGAATATGAAGACATCCTGCTTGGTGTAATCTGGAAGATGAATGGAATTCAGAAGACTGTTCTGAAAATCAAAGTTTTGGGAAGGATGAAATGGAAAAGGGCGGCTCACTGTGGCTTTACTGTTTCAAATAGCTAGAGGGAACCTATTCTCTCTCTTTGCTTGGTTTTGCTTTACTCAGAGTGGCCAGCTGCTTGGTTTGTCTGTATGTCTGGACACCATCTGAGCTCGCATGGTGTATGTCAGCAGGGTGTGTTGTTCTATCTTGCCTGCAAAGGTTGTACCAAGTTCCAGCCTTTCCTAAGACATGCTGTAAAGCAGTTTCCCCTGCTCCAAATATCATAGGGTGAAACTGGGCATCATGTTTCTCCCAAAAACCCGATTAATATTTCTAATGGCAAAGTGCTTCTTAATCAAGAAAACAAAGACAGGGGTCCAGCAGGTGAGAGCTCAAAGTCAGGGATATTTGGTCTAGGATTGGCACTGCTTTGAGCAGGAGGAATGTTTACCCCACGAACCACTTACAAAAACTGAACGCAAAAACTGTTCCCAGCTCTGAGTCTGGATTTTGTTTCTGGAGAGCCGCCTCTGTGCGGTGAAATGGAATGGGTGAACCAGGGTAGCGGTCAAGCACAGCATCAGCCCACATGCCCTGGTCACACAGGTCTTGGGTGGGTGACGCAAGTCCTGAGGCTGTGCATAGGGAGAAGACGTGCCTGCATGCTGGTGTCTTGTCTGCCATGCAAGGATACCACAGAAGATTGCACAGGGCTGTTCTCAAAGAGAGGGAAAGTCAGTGCTTCTGTGCTCCCTCTGTTCTTCCGCCCTCTCAGCACTCGGCTCTCAGTCAGACCCTGCTGTCCCCCAGGTCCCTTGCACAGCCTCTGCTCATTTGGTGCTGGGCCCTTTGCTCTCTCCACGTGCTGATGTGCCTGGCTGCCCTTGGACGCAGGACTCGAACACTCTGTTGGCAGCCTGGATTTCTCATCTCAGCTGTGGGAGGGCAAGTCTGGCCCTGAGCCTGATCTTCTTATCTAGCCAAACCCGAACTGCATTGGACTTGGAATGTGTCCTAAAATTTATTCGCTTGTCAGACTTTCACTTACAAAGACGAACCCTCGCTGCTCAGGTACTGCCCCGTGCTGCAGCTGGACAAAGCCTGGGCTGGGTGGGAGTCTGGTCTGCCCTGGTGTCACTGGGGGGATGTGCCCTTCAGGGCGTTCCTGACCTGCTCGCTGTGGGAGGGATTTGGCTTAGTGTGTGGTGTGGGTCCTTCTCACGCAGCGGCCCTGGTGCTGGCAGCTCCATGCCCACATCTCCACAGTTTCTCTGTCCCCAGCTGTACCTGCCCCTCTCCTCTCACTCTCTGTGGCCGCTTTCCTCCAGATGTGTTGGAGCACCAGCACGTTGCCCAGTTGCTACGCCGTTTTTCCTCTGACTGTGCCACGAGCCGGACCATCTCCTTGGATGCCACCCTAGCCCATCACCTGCAGCAGTGCTCCTACCACCTGCGCCTCTTCAGGAGCTGGCTGATCTCAGGGCAGGATGACTTGGAGTTTCTTTACGGTACTGCACGCCGCAGCTGCCTCTGTCCCGTGCTCTTGTAGCTGAGCGGGGACCACTGTCTGCTTGAGAGTGCAAAGTATGCTTTGCTTCTAAAAAAAGGAGAGTGTTTCCCTCACCGAATCCCCAAGGTCTCTGGGCTGCTGCTGCAGCAAGATGTGTGGGCTGTTGTACCAGCAGTTTTGGAGCCTTAGGCCAGGAGCCTTTCCACACGGAGCCTGCGCTCCCCATGTGGCTGTAACTGCTCTTTCCATCCTTGGCAATTGTTTGTTGCCTCTTTCCTTTAGCCAGGGTAAGCCCTTAAGCTCCCTTCAGGGTAGGTCCTGAGCTCCTATCAATGGGATGTCCTGCTGGCAGGACGCCCTGTGCAGGTCTCGGTGAGCTGCCACAGGGTGTCCCCTTAGTAACGGAGGAACCAGAGTGAGTAGTGAGAGTGTGGGAAGAAGATGTTGAGGAGGTGCTGCAGCTGGTCACAAGCTGAGTGAACTTGCTGTGGAAATTTTGGGAAGTGAGTGCTTGTGGGTGTGTTGTATCTAGAGAGACTGAGTTAAGACAGGGTAGAGCTGAGCTTCTGTGTGGCTGCACTGCATGGCATCTGTCCTGCCTGATAGGGCCTCTCAGCGTGTCCTGTCTCTGGTGAGAAGAGGTAGGCGAGTTCAGCACTGAATCCAGAGGTTATAAAT
The DNA here is from genome assembly GCA_013398855.1 of Mohoua ochrocephala. Classification (NCBI taxonomy): domain Eukaryota; kingdom Metazoa; phylum Chordata; class Aves; order Passeriformes; family Acanthizidae; genus Mohoua; species Mohoua ochrocephala. The sequence continues at coordinate 37,562 of VZTA01029684.1, forward strand.
CAAAGCTTGCTGCTGTTTTTCTGGTGTTTTTCAGCCTCTGTCACAGACAGGAAGTCTGGTGCATGGAGGCCTTGGTGCTTCTCACACAGGCAGAAAGATTGCTGCTCCCTGAAGGAAGCAGCGAGCTGGGGCTGGCTGCTGAGGTTTACCTGCACCATTAGAAGCTGCTCGGAGCATGTGGCTTGCTGAGCTGTGTGGTGTGATGCATGGACCCCCTTTTGCATTCAGACCCACAGGTGGAAGGGGCCCAGACAGCACAGCCTTCCGTGTAGCGAAGCAGCAGGACCGAGCATTTTCAGAGCCTGGAAGATGAGAGTTTTTCTTACGTGGTCTGTTTATCCTTGATACGGCCCTTTCTGTCAAGCAGGCGATTTGGAGACAGTAGTTGCTTTTCACATGAAATTAGGACAATTCCTTGGTCTCCTGGCAACCAATGCTAAGGAGGAGCAGAATTGCTTCAAGGGAAGAGATGCTGGATCACAGCAGACTGCTCCAGAGCCAGGGCTGAGCTTTCCCTGCTGCAGGTCTTGGCCACGTGCGTGAGCTCGGGTGGGGAGAGGAAATGAGCTCAGTGCTTTGGACAGCAGCAGGCTGCTGGGAGGTGTATCCTGCCCCAACACAGCCAAACACAGGAGTTAGGTACTCCTTACCTAACTCCTTACCAGGGCAGCAGCCCTCTTGGCTGGAAATCGAATCTCTGCCATCGAGTTCGTGCTGTTTTCCCAGTCCATCAGCAAGCCCACAGTTCATTGACATGTTTGGGATTCCTGCTGAGGCTCTTCTCAGAGCAGATGTAATTGACAGCCCGGGTTTCTTCCTTGCGAAAACTGCATTCTTCTGTCTTCTCTTGGCTTTCCACTGTATTTCTATCCACACAAAGGAAACATGAATTAGAAGATAGCATCAGTGAGTCAAAAATATGCAGTTGGCATCTGTAGTTGGAAAGATCAACAGTGCAGCCCTGAAGGAATGTCTGGGAACCTGTGTGGTCACAGCTGGGAAAAAGAATAATGTGAAGTAGGTTTGTGTTGGTAATGAATCACACTGGTGCTGAAGCCAAAGGTCAGCTGTGGAGAAACAGAGAGCGAGCAGCCCTGTGATGAGGAGCAGGAAAGTAGCAGGTGATATCCAGTGTAAATAAATTTAAATGGCAAAGGGAAACAGCCCCAGACTTATGTATAAAATAGTGGGCTCTGAGCTGACCATCACCACTTGGGACAATGTGGAAAAGGAAGAAATTTGCAAAATTAGAAATCTGGGAAGGATGTTTGTAATAGTGGTCCAGGTGGCCTGAGGGGAGTGGTGCGGATCCACAGTTTCGAGTAGTTCCAGGAGTGAGAAGGTTTCTGATGGAGTGAGTTGAGGCACTTGGGACAGAAGTGGTCTTTTTTTCCAAGCTCCATACTACGGTACCTGGGGGTGTTGGGAGCTTAACTGAGTTCGAGGGGAGACGAGAATATGGAGGACACACATGATGTCCAGAGCAATTCTGAGCTGTGGGTCACTGATGCTTGGGAACCATGACTAGACAGTCGCATGTGCTGTCTAGACTCGTTACCCTTCATATACAATATACATGTGGCATGTTGGAGTTCGTCCAAGGAAATAGGGGTGGACTGATCATGCGTGCCAGAGAGGAGCCTGGTGAGTACTTTTGTCTGTGCTGAGACTCCAGAAGAGCTGGCACGGAGACCTTTGGCACGCAGACCTTCCTCTGTGGGCTGCTGTTGGATGTTGGTACAAAATGGACGGAATTCTGCCCGGTTTCTCATGCCATTGTCCGCATCACAGACTCCTGGAAAGAGTTTGGGGGAGCATCAGCAGTAGCTGCACGGTCAGCACAGGGTGACTGTCAGTCTGGGAGAGTTCCTGTGGCTTGCTCTCACATTTAATTTTTCTTGCCCCTTCCCAGAGGTGTTGGTTCTTTGCTAACTGTGCGTGGTGCAGCAGCGGTTGGAGCCTTCACTGGAGACACGTAGGGATTGTGATCCCTAGTGGTAGCTGCTGCCTTGGCTGTGCTGTGGTGGTGTGAAGCCACTGTTGGCCTCTCCCCAGCAGCTCAGCAGGTCTGGGGAGGTGTGCAGGGAAGTGGGGTCCCATGCACAAATGAGAGGGATGCCTTGAACACGGTACTCCTACACCTTGAAAGAGGAAACTTTGGCCATTTTACTCAGCTTTCTTGAGAGTGGTGCAGTGCCACAGCGCTGAGCAGAGTTGCACAAGCAGGCACCTGGCACTGTGGGGATACAGATCTATAATTTCACATCAGCGGTGTGTCAGTTTCTAATGTTTCTTTTCATGCTGGACCTTTGATTTCCTCATGTTCCTAGAGGGGAGCCCAAGCACTCAGATCCCCATTGGTGCCCCCAGTGTAGCTTGTAACAACATTGCTTTGCCCTATCTTACATTTAAACTTTCTTTTTTCTTTGGAGACTCCAATACCTGAGCCAACTTTGGCCCCTCTCAAACCAGATTCTGTTGTGAAATGACATTAGCCTCATCCTGGGCTGCTCCACAACCATCTCCCATGACTGTTTTAAGTTTTTCCCTCATCCTTTTCCTTTAGCTCTGTCTCCCAGGAGGCCGCTGAGAAAATAAAGAACGTACATCCTTCCTTACTCAGCACTTCCACTCTCAGGACTTCTCAGAAACGGACAAGAATGTGGTCTTTTTCCTGTGTCTTACATTTCTTCATCCTAGCCAAGGATTTGTTATCCTTCCTGTCTTGAATTACGTTTGTGGGCCCTTTGTGGCATCGGTAATCTCGTGAACTGTCTGGAGGATTCTTTATCCCCAGCAACTGTTATTTATTGCAGTGATCACCTTCACTGGCCCACGCTCCTTGCCTCTTGCAGAACTGGGTTAGGTGGGGGTATTGGAGCAGAGCCTGTCCTGGAGGTGACTGGAACAACTGTCTGCACTTCACAAACAGGTGCTCCAGGGCTTCCTCTGAGGTGCTGCCAAGCTGCAGGGGTCAGTTTTATCCTGTCAGTGTGCTGGGCAGGCATCCCGCCAGATTGCATCAAGAGCTCTCTTACTTTTTGCATTTCAAAGTATTTTTCCTTCTCTGTAGAAACAAATTCATTTCCTTTCCAGAGTCTTTTTGAGGTCCTTGGAAGAGACTGGGGGGGTCACAGAATGGGAAGCTCAACCTCGAGGAGTTGAGAGGCCTTTAAACTTGAGAGGTGCAGAGCAGGAGGCAGCCTCATTCCATGTACCCAGGGACTCATCTGTTTCTTCCTTGCTCCTCTGACAGTTCAGGTTGGCTTGGTTCCACAAGGCATTTCCAGGAAGCTGGGATGAAGAGGAAGATACTTTGCTATGACATTCTGCTGGCTTGAACAGCAAAGGATTTATTCTGAATGGTTGTGATGCAGCTTAGCTCTGACAAGCATCTGTTATATGCTGAGATGCCTATTTCTGCTCATTCTGGGTTTGCTGGCAGTGAAGTCTAGTTAAGGGGACAAATAATTCAAATCATTACCCAGCCCTTCCTTTAGACACAGCCTGTCAGGGGTGCACAGAGGGGGCTGCTGTGACAGGGAGGTTCTGTGGCTCCTTGGGGCTGCCGCAGTGGGAAGAGGGGGCCGTGCCAGGCGGGGTGTCACCAGCGGTGGGACCTCTTTAATGGAAATTCTCTTGGCACCACTTCGGTTCTGTTTGGCTTCCGTAAGCGGGGGCACTGTGCCAAGCTCTCCGTCACAGCTGTGGATTTTAAGTGTCCCAGGCTCAGCAGCAAAAATGGCAGCTGCCAGATACTTTTCCTCCTCTCCCATCCATGTGTACCCAGGTGCTTGCTTTCAGATCTGTTTTTGCATGGGATTGCTTCGTGGTGATTTTCTTGGGCTAGAAGAGATGCCCTGAGGCCTGAGTATGCCTGTTGTTTGATTCCCAGAGTGCCCAGCTCCTTCAGCCATGAGTGCTCCTGCATGGATTTACCCCGCTGTTTCCTCTATTCATTGTCTGATTGGGTCTCTTTCCAGGTTTTGAAGGCTGTTCCATGGTTCCCACCATTTATCCCCTGGAGACCCTGCACAACTCCCTCTCTTTGCGGCAGGTGAACGAGTTCCTGACAGCCGTGTGCAGGAGTTGCAGTGACTCGCACGTCCAGTCCACCGCAGGTACTGGTCAGGTGGGCTTGTCTCTGACGAGGCAAGGAGCGCTCCTGGTCCTTTGCATTCTCGGGACAGACCAGCCTGACAGGACTGGAGATAAGGGCAGTCCCTGAAGCCTGTCCCAGAGTGTTCTAGCCCAGGACCCTGAGCCACGGGTGCCTGCTCAGAGCCATCCTAGGCCACTTACTTGACAAGTAATCAGTCAGGTCTGTCTGTAGCTGATGAGTACGGTGATGTGGATGCAAACTCCAGCTTCGGAAATCTTAGCCTCAGATTCCCAGGAGCTGATGGGCAGGCATGGCTCTGAACTGGCACGGGTCTGTAGCTCATCCTGGAGTGCCTGCTCATGACTGCTGGGCTGCAAGCCGTTCCTTTGTGTCTGTTGGAATACTACTGATCTGTGTATTTTTTTTCTTGAAGCTTTGTTTGATTCAATGATTGGCAGCCAGATACCAGGAGACCCCTTTATGTCCCAGCGAATCCTGTCATCATCCTCCCTGCCACTGCGCCAGCGTTCAGATAAGCCCCCTTGGTGTGAGTGTGCTCCCTTCTCGGTCAAGGGCGAATGTGGTGGGGAGGGAGGGAAGTTTGTGAAGTCAGCAAGGTCAGGAAACCAGTCTGGCTGAAAACAGTTGTTTAATTCTCCTCCTTTATTGGCCTAGATACAATCTAGATCTGCTCTCTAGTTTTGCTCGTTGTGCAATATAAGGCAAGAATAAGCATTAGTAGAGAATCAATATTTCTTTCTCCAGTGTTGACTCTCACTCAACACTCAGGGATTGTGTGTGTCAGGAACCAGGAGGAGCAAACTGAAGCTGGAATTGTTACATAATAGTAAGGGAATGAAAGAAATTGGTTTTCATTTTGAAGCCAAACATCACACTCCACATTTTGCACTGTGACAACAGAATCCACTCTTGGCTGTATGCCAGCACAGCACTGGATTACAGGATGGAATTGTGCTCTGTGTGCTTGGATTTTCACCAGCTGAACTGCCAGAAATGCCCAAGACCATCTGTGAGCCCGACAGGTCACATGGCACGTAGACAGCCCTCACTTCTTGGTTGTAGAACTGCAGGACTGTGACAGTTCAGGTGGGGAAACACCAGCTACGTGTTTTAAGATTTTTCTTCCTCTTTGCAGACAGCAGCGGCCCCTCCAGCACCGTCTCCAGTGCAGGCCCGTCCTCCCCAACTTCTGTGGACAACTGTGCTCGTTTCAGCTTCACTGAGAAGCTTTCCATCAGCCCCCCAAAAAGTGAGGAGCAACTGACTAGCCGGTCCCCTGAGCAGGAAGAGAGTCAGCCTCCAGGCAGAGGGCTCGACGTGGAGGGGGGATTGTCTGGGCTGTCGGTAGCAGAGCCAAGTGCCCCAGAGAGCCTGATCTGGAATAAGGGCCCAGAGCCAGGCAGGATCCTGGAGCTGTGCAAGGAGGAGCTGGCAGGGGAGGACGCTAACCCAGAAGAGAAGAGCATGGGGGAGCTGGATGAAGAAAAATCATCTGGGGAAATGTTAGAGCCAAGTAACACAGGAAACCCAAAGTGTGATGAAGGGTTTGACCTGAGGTTGATTGAGGAGAGAGAGAAGCCAGGCGAGGGGTCTATCAGGGAAACGACTGGCCTGGATCAGTCTGGGCTGTCCAAGGAGATCCTGGTGCCCTGTGAAGAGGAGCTTCTGGGAGAGGTGTCGGACCCAGAGCATACAGGCAAGGAGCTGCTGGGGGACAGTGCTCTGTCAGACCAGCTTCTCTCTGGTCACGTGTGCCAGGTGCAGCCACTGCCTCCTGAGAAAAATGTGGAGGAACTGCAGCTTCTGTGTCAGAAGGATCAGCAGAATTAGTGGCTCACTGGACAGCACACTGCAAGCACTTCTAGCCTGAAAGCAGCCCAGCTTCCTGCATGGCACCTCACGCAGCTGGCGGTCCATAGCAAAGAAGAAGCCACGTCCCAGGGCCACAGGACTCTGTGGTGTGGAAGAGACTGCTTTGCTCCTCCACAAGCCAGCTGTTTGCCATTCAGCAAGAATGTTTGCCTCGTTACATGAACAACAATGCAGTCGTGGTACTGGCATGGCACCTCCATGGAGCAGGGACATGGTGCTGCACTGGTGTCCCGAGGGCTTTGTGCTCACTGGGACTGCAGCATTAGAGGACTGATACAGCCAAGGCTTTTAGGGTGGTAAGTCCAAAGGGGACAGATGCTCCCTTGTGACTTTTTGGCCCACAGCCTTCAGAGAAAGGCATTCTGGGCCCAAATTAATCCGATCCATCACAACCACCAACCTCCTCTCTATTCCTTCCTTCTTCCTCTCTCAATTCCCACTGCTGGCCACCAAAATCAGGTCCAGGGAGTCCATGGCAGGAAGACTAGCAGAAGCAGAAAGTATTCTGAATGAGTGTGGGTAAGAAGGGTGGCGAGGGCATCAGGTTTGACTGCCACTTGCAAGGAAACATCCCTTTGGCGTGGCTTGGATGTTTCCCTGCTGGGCTGGGGCAGGCAGGAGCCTGAGGATCCAGCCTGAGAGAGGTGTGCGGGGAGGACACATATGGTTTTTTTTTCTCGTCCCCAAGGGTCAGGCAGGGTACAGCTCTGAAGTCTTGGTGACAGGGATTAAAAGAAACGGCTATTTTAACAATTCAGGACTATTAGAAACCAATAAGGAGAAATCTTTATTATATATAAAATGAAAAGTATTTAATGCATATTTATGTAAATGCCTTGTGAGCACAAGCCTGAGGGCAAGATTGATACGGGTGTCCCTGCCGCATCCTGAGTGCCGGCCAGGGCTGTGCTTCCTACTCCTCCTGTATTTATGGACAAGTCTGCGTGTCCGTCTGTAGCTAGGGTCTGTGTTTTTGTGAAGCTGTGCCCAAAGATCTCTATGCTGTGTTGTGATGATGTGTGTTCACAGTAAATCTATGCTGTGGGTCCAGTGTCTCTCTGTCTCCGATGCTGACTTGGCAGCAGTGTGGATGTGCCAGAGCTTGCAGGTGCCTGGAACGGTAAGCCCTGCTCATGCTCTGTTGTCCTGAAAGAGCAACTGTGGCTGGAGTCAGACCTGGAGTAAGTGCACAGGCTCAAGGCCAGGAGAAAACCTCTTTTTTTCCTACATGGGAGAACTGGTCATACTGGGGAAGAGCTCTTGGCTTCCCAGGTCCGAGGGGGGTTTGTGGTAGAATGAAGACACTGGGATGGTGTGTTCAGCTCCTTTCACTCGGCCCACACCTTCCCGTTACTTCAAGCACATCCTGGGTGTCATGTCCTTTTCCTCATGCCCAATGATCCTGAGCTGCCAGTTTGGGCATGTAAGAAAGGTCACGTTTACTTGCACTGGGAATGGAGCAGTCATGCAGAGTGCAGCACTGGGTGGGGGGCACCCCAGCCCCGCTCCCATCAGGCTGTGCCTGCCCTGTGCTCTGCTCTCCCTGCATTACAGATCTGCACAAACAGAGACCTTGGCCACGGGGTTGCAGCCAGCCCTGGCCCCAGCACTGGCTGAAGGACCACAGGTGACTGAGCAGCGTGAGATTTCCCCTCGGGCATTGCCCTTGCCCTGCACCCTTGCACGGCCAGTGGCCTGTGGCACCTCCAGCAGCCAGCTCCCTGCTGACCAGCCACATCTCCTGCCAGGACCTGCGTGTTTCCCCCGAGAGGGGCATGGAGCAGGGCCTTGTGGGGTGGGGGAGTGGCTCTCAGGTGCTGACCCCCACAGAGCCTGGTGCTTGTCTCTGCACACCTTTGGGAAACGCACTGCAGGCGCGGGACCTTGGTTAGCTGGAGTACGGCCAGAGACAGCGCTCATTTACCTGAAAAGTAGCTGTGTGCGGAAATAGTTCCTGGTTTGTGGTAACAGATCGTGGTTCCTCCCATCAGCACCAGGTTTGGCAGCTGCTCTGAGCTCTCCATCAGGCGCTGCACAAGCTGTGGTGTGCTCTGTGGCAACGATGGCCTCTCTCCTGAGGACTGTAGCACAGAACCTGCTTTCTTTTCCCCTGGCATCCACCTGTGCCATTGTTTCCTTCTGAGGACAGGCAGGCAGGAACAGAACTAACTGGGCATCAACCTCTCCTGACTGTGCTCCAGCACAGGCAGAGCAGCAGCTGTCCCAGTTTTCTGATGAGTAGCTGAAAGAGCTGAAAGAGAGTTCCCTTGTTGGAGGTCAGGTCGGAGTTCTGCAGAGGTGCAAAAGCCCAACTGCTGCAATGGGGTCAGGCAGCATGGAATCCCTGCCATGCCTGGGCCCAGGTCCCAAGCCAGCGGGTGTGCTGCCTGCCACAGGGCCAGAGACCCTTCCAGCTCAAAGAGTGCCAGCAGTGCTGGGCGGAGTTGCCGTTCCCAAGAAGTGCAGGGAGGGGCAGAGGGCTGCAATGGAATGCATTTGGGAACTGTGAGGAGTGATGGTGTTGCATGACAGACAGGCCACGCCAGGCTCCTCACTGGGTTATCAGGAGCTGCTTTTCCCCCTGGAGCCCTTAGCCAGCTGTGCGAGAGTCCCAGATGTTCCCCAGGAGGGACCCACTAGTCACCCTGCTGGGGCCAGGGGCGGGGGGCTGGCTGTCCCAGGCAGGCTCTGTGGCCTTATGTGCGTGTCCCTTTCCTGAGTCACAGGAAGGTTTAGCAGCTGCTGGTGAAGGTGGGGCCTTGGTGGAAAAGCTGGGGCTCACCTAGGCTGGGAGGCAGCCACGTCTGTGTGCTCCTGCCTACAGCGTGGGCTCACTGAAAGAACAGTTTGAAACCACTGGAGATGTTCTCGTTCGCAATTAATGTGGCTTTATTATTAATGTGTTGGGCTCCTCTCTTGACAGCAGTTAGTTACAGAGTGTTTCACGTGGAAATGGGCAAAAGGACAGAACTCAAGGAACTAAATTCAAATAGAAATATGATGCTGAAGAAAAGAATCAGGGCTCTGTTCTTAAAACATTTAGCATAGAAGAAGCTAGGAGCACAAGATGCCATTTCAATACAGTTAAGACGTTCACTTTTTTAATTATAGGTTTAAAATAGTATTTTTTACCTATTACATACAGGAAGATTACGCGTTGTTGCCCACATGCAGAAACAAGCAAAAGCAGAGTTTAACTGTTTCTCTCTATAGTGTTGTATTACCTCTGGCTCCGGGTGGGTCCTGCTGGCTCCTGTGGCCTGAGCAGGGTCAGACTCTACAAATCAGCATTTTCATAAGTCTTTTTCCCCGTAGTTTTTTTTAAGATGGAAGGGAGTGGAAGGGAGAGGGAGATAGGGAGTGAGAGAAGCTCAAGGCAGAACAGACTGCGACAAAAGACTGAAAAAAAAAAAGTGGAGCCTTGAGGACAGGGAAGCAAACTGGTGTAGGATAAAGGTAGCCAAGCAGCAGAGCTGCAGAGGGCAGGAGCAGAGCACAGAGGGCAGCGTTCCTCCTGGAATCCGCCAGCGGCCACACTCCTGCCCGGAGGATGCAGGCACCTCACAAAGCCTCACTATTACTGCTGCTTAGTCAGAATTGCTTCAAGTTTAAAATTGAGAAAACATTCATGTGTGGGTCTACCTAAAGTTAGTGCATTAGCTTTTACATCTAGCTACGCAGAGGGATCCCGGGAACCAGTGAGGGCCACACTCGTGCCTCTGGTGTCTGGCATCCTGCAGCTGCCACCGTGGCGCGTCAGCCGGGGTCTCCCCAAAGCACTGCAGGCAAAGCCCCCCAGCATTCCGGGGAGGGGCAGGGGCAGCTGTTTCAGTGCCTGCAATCGCCAGAACCAACATTCATGAATGCTGACCCCATCGGGGTACAGAGAATGACATTTATTATGCTGGCAGACACAGTGTGATTCCATGGTTAAAATGAACACAGCACAGGGCAGGGATTTGCTAAAGCCCTGAGTAAGCTCACATGCTCCTAACGAGGGCCATATCCAAAGGGCTGGCTGTGCCTTGGGGAGGCTGCTGGCCTCAGGCCTTGTCCTACAGCTGCTGGGTTTTAGACACAGCCTTCGGAGACATTTTTGCTGCCCGCAAGTTCTCTGTGGTCTTTTCGTATTGTTTAAATTGCAGCATGTTAATATTTTTACTGAGAAACCTCTGAACTGACACTAAAAGCACATGGTATCATGTTACATGTATAAATTAAAGTATTAAATCAACACAAAATGCAGCTTAACATTAAAAAAAATAAATATATAAATTAAAATGCAAAATAAACCATTTCCCTAGAAACTCCATTTTAGTGCTAGGAGCAGGTTTCTAAGCAGCATTTTCTTCATGTCACCTGCCAGAAAACTAGCACTGAGACTGAAGTGTCCCAGGCAAGTGCAACACAGGGTCCGAGGATGCTCATGATGGAGTCAGCCCTCCGCTCAGGCCCAAGCGCGGTTGGTGTCACAGCAGATGGAAATACTTTGTGCTGACTGTCAACCGTTGCAGCACAGCTTTCCACCTCACTCCTTCCCCAGAGCACAGCCTGCTGCCACTCTCTCTGTCTTACAAAAAAGCTGTCTTTGTGGTAAGACCCTCTGTCAATTCTCTTGGACGTGGCATAGGCTCATGGATGCTGCAGGCTCAGCGCACCTGAACAGCCACGGGTCTCCCACGCTGAAACAGGTCTGTGTGCCAGGGAGGTTCTGGGTGGCTGTTCAGTAGCCACAGTGCACTCACGGCACACAGCTGTGTTTCTGCCAGGACGTCCAGAGAGCAAGGACAGATGCCCACAGGGATGCTGGGCCAGGGAACGAGCTGCGAGGTGGCACCACGTGGATGAGCAGCACCTCACCTGCACTGTCAGCACATCCCTGCCACAGCGTGGAGGAACTGATGATGACTACACTTGCTAAACTACTTTTTCCCGAGTGTTTTGGGAAGGGCTTTCTCTTTCCTCACACCACAAGTTCTATTCCCCACACCCTGGACACTTGGGGGGACAACACAAAGCTTGAACGCAACTATAAGGCTTGGACCCCGGCACACAGGCAGGAGGAGACGGCTGCTGCGCGCAGCCTCCCCCAGCATGGCCTGCTGCTCCTCAGCTGCCTCACCACAGTCCTCCAGAGCCTTTGGTTCAGGGACAGGGAGGTTTCTTGTACATCTTGGGCCAACAGTGGCCAAGGTTTTTCAGCCCTTCTGCTGTCGAGGGGGCTGTAGTTGTGCGTTTGGATGCTCTTTTTGTGTAACTGTTCAGGCCACAGCCTCTCTGTGCCTCCTCCTGCCACGCGGCGTGCAGGAGTCCGTTGGCTGCTGTGTGTGCGAAGCTCAAGTTAGCAGGTTAGGAATGTGCTGAACCCTCCCCTCCCACTGCCATGTCCTTCATCCCAGCTCCCTGAGCACAACAAACTGGTGCTGCAGGATGCCACAGGCAAACGCTTGGGACAGAAATCTGCCAAGCTGGCATGTGGTGGTCGTGCCTTGTTGGAGCACAGGTCGCCTTGCTCAGAACACCTCCTGTATGCTCAGGAGGGGAGATGGAAGAATGACCTTCACTGTCACATTACACACAGAGGGTTTTGTCTTCCCTCATCTCCCTGGTGCAACTTCTTTGCAAGTTGGGTTTCGCCTCTGCCCCCTGCCTCCCATGCGCTCTCTGCATGCAGCAGCAGCACTTCAGCCCTCACCAGAAAGGTGAGGTTCATGGTGCTACAGGTTAAATGGCAAGGCAGCCAGGAAGAGAGTAGAACAAGCTCTCACAGCAGCAAGGCAGCCAAGATAGTCTACAGAAACTGTACAGGCAGCAGAATAAAGCAGGGAAGGTGAAAGTGCCCCTGGCCTGCAACTGCTCTTGCACAAACTCTTAGCTCAGTCCAGAAAATTACAGAGCCCTGCACTTCTTCCTCATGGCATCCAGTGCTGAGCAAGATGGATACCCGATTGCCTGACAAATGGGAACCATGTAGAGGACTAAACCAGAGAAGAACTGGACTGTGATTAGATGGTGTCTCTCATGTTGCATCGGTGATTGAAGAGTCAATGGATGAACACAAAGTGTGGGAGATTTAGAATTCAATCTTACAGGCTGGAAAAGATTCGTCCTGCATCACAACAGTGCTGCTGCTTGCCAGTACCATGATGTTTAGCTCCTGCTGTTTCTCATGGGTCTGTTGATACCATTCTCGTGTTACCTCAGTATCATGTGTTGGGATCAATGTCACCTGGGAAAAGAAAGCAGCAGGGATGATTGAGAACAACTGCAGTGACAAACAATGCCCATAGGAGCTGAGGCTAAAATTTCTCGTTAATTTTGGAACACTGTACCCTTGGTACTGCTTGTTCTATTTAATGTCTTTCAGATGTCGGGTTCTGAGGCAGAGCTTTATTTTATACAGTACCAGCACAATGGGGCTCTGCACTGGCTGCAAACTGGCAGCACTGACACCATAATGATGAGAATGGCTGCAGTGCAGGGGAGAGCATCGTGCTGTGGAGCTCCAGAAACAGCCTCAGAAAGATCCTTCAGTGTGAAAAGGAACAATGCTGGCAGTGTCACTGTTAATGGACACTATGTGCCCATTGACCCAGTGTGCAGCTCAGGGACCTTGAAATATGAGGCTGCTTCATCTGGAAGAACATACACACCTTCTTGTACGTGTCTTCAGGAGTGCCCACCTGGGGTGTCCTGCAAGCCTGGCTAAGCAAGAACTGTGTTATAGAACATTCTTGTTTAAAACCTCTATTAGTAAGTTGCTGCCAGAAAAACCTTCAGCAAGCCAGGCTAGCAACAGATGCCACTGGGTGTGGGACACTGATGAAAATTCGGTTTGTGTTGGCGCTTGATTCTGCTTGAGGATAGGCTCATCCTGCAGCAGGTAAGGAGGAGTGTATGATCTCTTAATGCTTCCTCCTCTCAGGAGGATGTGGAAAAGAGGACATCTCCGCTTCCCTTCGTACCATTCTGCAGGTGTCTTCTTCCTCATCAGTACAAGCAATTGCTCTGCTGAGAGTGCAAAACAGGATATGCCCGGTACCATTTGCTTCCTCTCAGTGTACTCCCTCGGGTACCTTTGTGATACCCACCTTCTTCTGAGCACTTGTGACATCGAGAGCACGACACACCCCTTTGCCTTTCCATGACCTACCTGCAGGTTCTCTCCCCACTGAGACTTCCCTTCCAGGAGCGCATCCAGCACCGCACGGCTCGGCTCTCCGTTGGCTGCATCGTTCCCACTCACAACATAATAAGATGCTCGAACCCGCTTGAAGAACTCTGGATCTGTGTTCTTCCCACTGCAGTGGTTGGGGATGTAGGCCAAGTCCACGTAGACGGGTGGACCCAAAGGCACAGACAAACTGCTCTTAGGACTATTGGAAGCTTGGGAAAAAAGGAAACAAGAGGCTATCAAAACCCTTCTGCAAGGGACAAACACTCAGATCAACACAGAAGGACTTGGATTCCAGAAAGACTTTTCCGTTGCGACAATGAAGTTGAGACTTATCCAAGCTCCGCTGCTCAGAGGTGACCCAGGTGCATTTCTGGGCCAGTGCTGTCAGAGGTCTTGGGAGGGAAAGGGAATTCTGCTATTCTTTGGGGAGGGATTGGAAGGCTTTAGGCTCAGAAGCTTTTTCTGGAGAAGGGAATCAAAAATCTCTGTTATTACCTTTTGCAGAGTCGTCATCCCAATTAATATTTGGTCCTAATTTTTGTTAATAATCTACATTTGCTTAAACACACCCACATCCACACCCACCCACACCCACACCCACACCCACACTCCCCTCCCCCACTCTGATGGCCTCGGTATGCTATCCTAGGTATTACAGTAGTCTTTCTGGAAGGTCCATCCTGGCTTCCTGCCATCCCTGTGAATCACTGTTACTCCTAGGACTCTACTGCTCTTTCCTATCAACCTTTTGTACATCTCAGCCTTATCACCACTTATAGCGTTTTATGCCTGACTGGGACGTCCTGTTCTGTGTTCTGCTATGTTTAACCCAGTGCTTTTCTCTGTGTTGGACCTACAGAGATAATGCATGTTTCAGGAAGGATTTCTTACCGGGATTTGTTTTGATGCCATTAACAAGGCCCTTGCCAGGGTTGCCGTGGCTACTCCGGGATAACTCATCCTCTGGCATCAGCGCACTACGTGGTTTGGGCTTTTCTCCATCTCTTTCCTTTTTGGCAGTGACAGATTTTGGAGATTTGTCCGATGACTGTTTCACAGGAGTGGGTGATCGTTTCCCTTTCGCATCTAATTTCCGGGCAGGTGAGGAAGATTTGGGTTTGCTCAAAGGCTTCCTCACACCTTTGTTCTTTTCTTTTATGTCTTTCTTGGAAATTTTATCAGTTCTGCTCATGCTTTGCTCATTTACCAACATATCGGGGTCTACCATGCAGACATCAGGGTGAGGAGGGTGGGGATGGGGATCTACCATTGGAACAGGCTGAGGATCATGGCTGGACCTAGAACTGCCATGATGAGCACTCCCCACAGCTTTGTCCACTGGGAGGAAATCGGCATCTTCATCTGAGTCCATGTTGGCATCTGCTGTGATGGATGGACATTCTTCAGTCTCAGGCGGGACATCCGAGTCCGACTGGGAGGTTCCAGAATCACTCACTGATGTCGGAGGGGTTTCCTCCACTGTGGCACTTTGCATGGGACTGCTCCCAGTGTGGGGTGGTCTCCCCTGCACTGAAGGGTGACCCTCCTCCTGTGAGAGGTCACTGTCTTCAGAGAGCTCATGGGGGCTCGGGTTGATGAATGAGGGAGAGAGTTCTCCCTTCCTCTGCTTGTATTCACATGAGGAAAATTTCTGTCCACAATCAGAACTGCCTCCTGAATGGGTCTCCACGTCATGAGAAGCATCTCCACAGTCCTCTGTTTTTTCACCCCTCTGTACACCTGGGAAAAAGGGCTGGAAACTGTTTTCAGGGGACATCAGAGAGGAAGGACGGCTTTGCCTCTCTGTTTCCTCTTTGCCTGCGCATGGAGAAAAACTGCTGTCAGAATCGGGATATGTTTTTTCATCTTTTGCCTCTGCTGCATGGTATGTGCTTTGGAAAGCCTGCAGACTGGTGCTCACCTCTGTTGGACCATTGGCTGTGGTTTCATCTTCATGCTGACGATGAGAAAATGATGTCAACACATCAGGGAGAGATGTCAGTGGCAACAGCTGTTCTGCAAATGGCGCCTTCTGCTCCGGGCTGCTGCCACAGGGCTGCTGCTCTTGCGCTGCAGAGAAGGGTGTGGGCTCTGAGCCCTGGCGCTCTTTCCTGCACGGCAAGGTGTGGTCACCCGTGCCACGGGGAAATGGAGAACCGTGTTCTTCAGCAAAGACAAAGTCTTTGGTTTCAGCTGTATGCATTTTCACAGCGTTATCTGGAACCTGTGGAGACACATCCCAGGCACTCCTGGTACCTGCTTCCACTCCTGCACCTGTGTATGTGGAAAGCATATGGGAATAGAAACTTTCTGCTGTAGTCAGTATCACAGGAGTGGTGGCTTCAGATGAAGGCTCCTCTGACAGGCTGGAAGAGTCATCTTTCAGCTGCTGCTGGGGCACGGACTCTTTCTCCACACCTTTGGAGAACACCTTGTCTTCTTCATATGGACTCAGCGGTGAGAATTTAGGAAAAGACGAGTCGAGGCTGCTGATTTTCTCAGAAACCTCCAAGTACTCATCTTTGTTTCTCTGGTCTGAGAGTAAAGCACAAGGAGACTCTAAAGAAAGAGAAATATCCCCTACACGGCTTGCTGGGGTTTGCTTATGTCTGAATATGCTGGCTGTTTCACTCTTTCCTAGCAGGGAGCTTTCAAACCCAGAAGAGCTATCCATCCCTCTGCTCTCTGCCCTTGGGCCCTGTTCGTATACCTCTGTTTGTTTGCTGGAAGCAGATTTCAGGTATATGGCTTGCTCTTGGCACTTGGAGGACGCTGCTGCACTTGGATAATCTGCCACCCAGAAATGGGATTCCTTGGTGGATTTTTCAGCAGCCTCTCTCTTTTGTGAAGAATCTTGTCTTACACGGCACATTTCTGAAGCTCGCTCATCTCTGTCCGTGTCTGGCACGTCACTGTAACCAGCAACGTATGTCTCCACAACAGCAGCTGATGCAGCTGTCCTACTTCCATATTCCTCCTGCCAGCCTGGCCCAGAGGGAGAAGAGGCAGTGGAGCTGGGCGAAAGGGGCTCCTGACACTTGCTCTGCAGGAAGGGGTCTGGGACAGGGAACTTGCTGATGGCTGAGACGCGTGCATAGACGGTGCCTGCAGCTTCAGCAGGGCTGTGCAGCTTAGACTCCTTTTCAGACTTCTCCTTAGCACCTTTTTCTAGCTCTGAGTCACTTGCACTTTCTTCCCCTCGACCTGCTTTCTCATAGTATGTATCTTTGGGATTTGGGATTTCAGATTTCAGGGACAAAGATGCCTGCTCCTGGCTAGACAAAATTATGTTCTCATCTGGACAACCAGCATCAATATAGGTGGATGATTTCCCTTGGTAAAAGGCGTCAGTTGTGACCGTGGGAGAGGCAAATGCTGCACTCGCGGATGACGGGTGCAGTGCAGAGTCCAGTTCTCCTGGCAAAGCAGAAGACACACTCAGTTTTTCCTGTCCTCCTGATGTCCTAGGCTTCCCTGTTTCAGACAAGGGCAAATATCTTTCATGGATGTCCCTATAGTCAAAGACCGAATCTGCTTTATCTTTGGGTGATGCTGGAGATGACAACTCCTTCTCAGCAGAGGTGTAAAGGCAGGACTCTTCTTCCTTTGCAGACACATGAAAATGTTGACCTTTTTGAGAGCTCAGTGGCACCTTGTCTGTGTGACCTGGGCTGTGTGCACCCATGGCTGTGAAGGGGGAGGGTCCCACTCCAGACACAATTATCTTCTCGTAGATGTCAGCATACTTGAAACTTCTTTCATCAGGGTAGGGAGTTGGTTCTCTTTCTTCTGGCTCTTGTCTCGTGGAACTGTCATCATCTCTCTGTGTGCAGACCCCTTCCTCATAGGAATAAGGCTCAGGGGAGCTCCTGGAATAGGTCTCTGGAGGATACACCTCTTGGACGGTAGCACCCGCAGCCCCAGCACAGCCCACAGCATCACTGCTTTTTTGACTCCCTGGAGGGGAGTGTGCAGACTGCCCCGACACCTTGGCACTCTCTTCTGCTGGTCTTGTAGAGTGCAACAGAGTAGATGCTGCTGCTGCTGTCTGCTCCTTTCTTCCCGCAGAGTCATACAGACCCTCAGTGGATTTGCAGTCATCCTCTTGCCTGCTATCTGACTTGTATTTGCAATCTATTTCCTGAGACAAATCACTTATGTCTGATTTCTTCTCCGCCGTCTTTGACGGGACATCCTCCCACAACGGCGGCTTGCACTGATCTGACTTGTGAGGCCTCTCTGCTCCTGGTGGTGCCTCAATCTCCTTTCCTGCTGCAGGCAGGGGAGATGTCGTCAGAACGTGGTCTAGTGACTTTGCATAGATATCTAGGACAGCTTTCTCCTCATCATCTAAGCAGGAGCAATCTTGTTTAGAGGTCAACAATTCTTCCCTTTTTTTGTTTCCAGTTAAATCTTTGGCCTGATTTTCCTCACCAGAGGCATACTGAGGAGACAGAGGAGAACCTTCCCTTTGTGCTCTTTCTGGGACAGTGATGTCAGCAGGAACCACATCCACTTTCTTTGTTTCTGACGTAGGTTTGGCACTCTTCTGTGTGTCTTCTTTGTAATCAAATGACTCCACCTTTAAACATTCCGTTTCTGCTTGCAATAGCATGGGTTTGTCTTCAGCATGGTGAAGCTCCTCATCCTCCTCATTGGGTAATTGCCCTCCTCTCCCACTGTCTCTCCCTTCCTGAAGGTACTCAAATGCAGAACCCCATGCTTCCATTTCTGCTCCTCTCCAGGTTTGGCTGCCAGGCACTGCAGGAGACAGGTTCTCCTCCTTTCCCATTTTAGGAAGGGATTTTGTATCAAATTCTGGTGCCTCATCCAAGAATGTACTCTCCCTCTCTTTGTCGTATCTCTGCCGCCTTCCCTGAACAGGGCCCTCTTCCACCTCTTCTGGAAACCACACTTTCTTCTCATAACTTAGATCTTTCATGCCAAACTTTTCCATTTCTGGAGATTTTTTTTCTTGAGCTTCCTTGAACCTGCAAGATGTAATATCTTCAGCAGAAATGTGTGAAGATGTTTTATCTTCACTTGGGCTAGATTCTGTAAAATGTAAGCCCTTTGTATCTGGGGATGCTTCCTGAGAGTCCAAGCCTACAGTTCTTCCCTTCAACAGGCCCTTTTCTGATGCAGAAAATAAACTGCTGTCATCTGGAGACATTTCTTCAGGTGAAGAATCTCTGGGTGACGTGTCTTTAACTGAGCTACTTTCTGGGCAAGGAAAAGATTTTGATGCTTCTTTTGGTTCTTTGGCAAAAATGTCCAGTGATTTTTCATATGTAGCTGGGCTCTGGTCTGTGAAACCCATGGATTTCACAGCTTCTGAAGGGAATTTGTCAGTGCAGTTGGACATAGTTTTTTCTTTTGCAGATATCTCTTCTGTGAAACTAAGAGCTTTGATGTCTTCTGGAGAAACTCCTTTAATAAAAACATCTGAAGAGATTTTCCTGCTGGAACTCTCAGTGAGAGAAGTGGATTTGATCTCTTCTGGGGAAATGTCTTCAGGGGAAACATGAGAAGATTTCTCTTCTTCTGAGGTGTCTCCTGTGAAATACAGCAGTTTCCCTTCTTCAGCAGTAACTCCCTTAGAAATATCCGAGGATTTTTCTTTACCAATCCTTTCTTCTGTAAAAGAAGGTGATTTGATACCATCTGGTGAAAATGGCAAAGATTTGTCATTTTTAGATTTGCTTTGGCTTGTGAACTGTGGAACATCCACATTTCCTAGAGAAGTTCCTGTGCTTGCAAATGGCTCAAAGGACAGGTGTTTTGAGAATCCCGTTAAACTTTCTGTCGTGGTTTTAGTTCCTGGCTCTTTTTCTGGTTTGGTGCTGGGACGGGGCACCTCAGGATGCTCCTCGTCCTCCCCGATCACCACCGTGTCCTGCTTGTGGTAAGAGAGCCAGGGCAGCTCCTCCCTCCTCACCGGTTCTTCCTGTGCCACCTCCTCCTCAGGAGACACTGGAACATCACTGCTCAAAGCCAGTTCATGCTGCACAGGTCCAGGGACTTCTCTTTCAGGTCTGGATTTAGCCACAGATGCCTCATCTTCTCTGAGAGGTTCGCCCTTGGCTCCCTTCACCGCAACAGAAGTTTGGCCTTCCAGTTTCTTGGCAGCAGCATCTGTTTGTTTTTCAAATAGATCTGAATCTACTGTTTCCAGCTTCTCCTCCACTGGAGACTGGTGGAAGGGTGTGTGCCCTGCACTGGTGGGGCCAGATGGAGTGGGAGAGGCCATTTTGACTGTGCTGTCGTCGGGACTCATGCATCGTTCCTCAGCCTCTGCAGAGTCAGCCTGGGAGAATGGTGCTTCTTCAGCGGATAAAGGCATCACTTGTGTGGGGACACTGATTATCACGTTATCAGGGCATCCCTGAGGAGCAAACATGGGGGCACTGTAATGCCCTCTGAGTTTCTCAGGCATCTCGATATTTGGAGTCCCATCTTCTTCGTCTTCTTCATCTTCTGCCTCCTCATGAAGATCCTTTTTCTGAGTTTCCAGTTTCCTCTCTCCTTCTGCTAATGCATGGAAATCTTCAGGGGGTGGAGATTTAAAGCATTTGTCTTCCTCCAAGGATGATGTGGGAGAAATTGTGCCAGCAGAGGGAACGTAGTCAAGACCTTGGGTCGCTTCAGTCCGAGAGGAGGGCATACTGTTTCCCGTGTCTAGAAGTAAAGAGCTTTTCCCAGTCTCTTCTGTTTGTGGCGCTGTTATGGATGCAACAGATTGATCCTCTGCTACTGACGTTGCGAAAGATGAAAGCTTGTCACATTCGGTAATGGAGGTAGCAGAAGATATGTGTTCCTCCTCAGCCAGAGGTGCTGCCACAATGTTTGTAGGGTAGGCCAGGATTTCAGCCTCCTGGCCAGCATAGCCCTTGGCTGAGAGGTCAGCAGGAGGCATGGCCTGTATTCCATGTACCGCTTCAAAAGAGCCCGGATGGTCAGGAACAGAAATGTTATAGGCATTGACATCATACTTCAAGTGTGGGATCCTTTCTTCCTGTTCATCATGTATTTCTTCATCAGAAATTGTCTGCTCTGTTTCTGAGTAGCCAGGGATAGTTTCATCTTGGATATAGGAAACATGTTCTGCTGTTGCTCCTGGTGGCACCGGCAGGCTGCTCAGATATGACTCTTCCTTTGTTATGTCCTTTCCAAGTAACTTGGTTTTCTCATCCATGAAACTAAATTCTCTTTCCTTCTCTGTAATGGTAAACAGTTTGTCCTCCCTATCATCCTGATTCAGCCCATAGAAGTCTCTACTCTTCTCCACCTTCTCCTCTGCTTTCATGTGCTGTTCTTCCTTTTCTTCCAGTTCTGCCTTTTCTATCACATCTTCTCTCTTTTCCCTCTCATCCTCTTCCTGCGCCTCTGTCCCCTCAATATACTTTCCACGAGTTTCTGCTTCCCTCTCTTTTCTGTCCAAAGAGATTTTCTCCTCTTCCTCCTTTTCTTCCGCTCTGAACGCCGGTGGCCGAGCACCCTTTGCCAAGAGGTCTGTATGTGATGGCAGGCGTTCTTTGTCAGCAAACACCTGAATGTCCTTGCCCTGCTCAGCTTTTCCCTCCCAGTATTTGATGTCATCTATTGTTTTTCTTTCATCCTCTATTTTTTCAGCATGACCTTCCCTCAGCTCCAGCTGATGGACTGCCACTTCCTCTGCTGATGGTTCTTTTTCCATACCAGCAGTAGTTATTCCCTGATCAGGAGTCTTTCTTTTTAAAATCAGATCCACTTCAAGGCAACTCTGACCAGTCATATCAACAGAGTCTTTTATCTCTGCTTCAGGTGCTCTCATAATCCTATCACTAACCTCCATATCAGACAGTTCTTGAGTCGACTGCAAGGCCCCTTTCTCCTCATGCTTCAGTTCCTCAAAGTCCTTTGTGAGATCTTCTGGTGAAGACAGGACTAACCTCTGTTCCACTATGGTTGTCTCTCCTTGATCCACTTGTACAGGGGCCTTCTCCGTTGGTGCTGTCATCAGGTCAGCGGGTACCTTTTCAGGTTCTTTTTCAGATTTTACTTTGATCTTCTCAGTTTTGAGTCTGCCTGGAAGTTTTGCCTTGTACAACGTTTTTCTTACTTCTGGGGTAAATGGTTTCAAGTCTGGTTTAGAAATTTTTTTGATCTCTGGTTTGTTTTCTTTCTTTTTATCATCTTTCTTTGAATCTTTTTTCTCGTCTTTCTTTCCATCGTCTTTTTTTAAGTCCTTTTTCTCCTTCTTAATCTCTTTCTTTTCTTTGTCTTTCTTCTCCTCTAATTTGGATACTTTCTCTTTGAGATGCTTTTTTCCAGCCTTGTCTTTTGCCAATTTTCTTTTCTCAGCTTTGAGAGCATCACTTGTTTCTGTCTTTATCTTTTCATGTTTAACAGGTTTCTCAGGAACTTTCTCTGTGTGTTCTTTAATCTTTTTCTCAACTTTAGCATCCTTTACAACTTCTGGTTTCACTTCCTTAATCCCTTCCTCAACTGCTTCTTCCTTCTTGACTTGCTTTGTCACAGATGGCTTGGGGGAAGACTTAAGACTCTCTTTACTGTCAGTTCTTTGTTTAATTTTGGTCTGCTTCAGCACAGGTGGAGGTATTCCAGAAGTGATATCTTTCTGAGTAGCCACTGGATACCTCAGAAAATCCAGGTGCTTGAGTTTCTCGAGACCTTCCAGGATCTTATTTTGAGGAGCATTTCCAGGAAACAAAACCCTTACAATTTTCTCTGTTGGGCTGGCTGGAAGCCATACCACTAGGGCTGTGATGGATGTGAGATAGGGAACAGAAATTTCACCTTCTTTCCCATTCGCAAGAATGATGCCAGTCTTTGCTTTGCTGTTACCAGCCCATTTCTGCATTAGAAACTGCATTTCTTTACTGTCCTTGACAGGGTTCAGTATATACATGTCCAGCTTACCCACTCCCATTTTGTGGAAGAGCGTGATGGGCTCGATGGTGTTGCTCACCACCCTGTAGAGAGGCTCTGATTTAATTCCCAGTCTGTTGAGATACTGCAGCGTCATACACGCTTCTTCGATGCTCCTCTTTACTTTCATGGAGGCTTCAGGCATCTTCAGCTTCTCAGGAACATTAAAAAAAACCACCCCTAGCTCAGGAGAAATTAGGTTCTTCATCCAGTCACTGTAGTTGGTAGAGCCCTGGGATTGTTCCTCCTCTTGCTCAGCAACTTTCCTCTGCAGCAGCCCATTGATGCCGGGCAGGTTGTCTGCGCCAATGTGGGTGAGCAGGATTGAGTCAATCCTATCCAGGTGCCTCACCAGCTTCCAGAAGCAGGATTTCCTCTCGGAGCCGCCATCCACAAGGATGTTAAACCCATTGACAGCAAAGAGAGCAGAATCACCTCTTCCCCCAGGGAATATGTAGCAGCAGGGCTTAGAAAGCTTCAGAAAACCCCCTGAGGTGGGTGGCTCCAGGAGATCAAATGGAGACGGCACGTCAACTGTCTCAGAGACGTATTCCGCAAACTCAGACACCCCATCCATTTCTGGCAGGACTGGATCAGGATTCAGTTTCAGATTAATAATGTCCTGAAATCGAGGATGCCCAAGGTTGCTCCAGGCTCCTTCTCCCAGGCACGACACAGTAAGGGAGGCCTTGGTGTCTGAATCAGTGTTGCTGAGAATCTGGGTGACCTAATGAGATAAGCACAGACAAATAAAGGTCAAGTACAGCTCTGAGACCTAAACAGCACTTTAAAAAAAAAACAAAGAAAAAGCTAGTTAATGCAGAAATACTGAAGACAACGCGAGCACTTTACCGACAGGAAACACTGGGGGTAGATGAAAGAGTTTGAAAGCCCATGGAAAATCAATGCATAGAGCCATGCTCTGTTTTGAAATTCTTAACGTGGATGGGCTGTTACGGCTTCTGACTGCTGGGCGTGCGTGGTGACAAGACCTCAGGAAAGAAAATAAAAACAGGAACCACTGTGTCCTCTTTCCTTACTTCTTCTTGTTAAATCTGGGATATCAGTCCCTGGCTTGGGCTCAAAAGTAGCAGGTTGGGGGTTTTTTTGTGATTTGTGAATTCTAACCCTGAGAAAACCTTTTCAGTGCTAAGCGTCATTGTCTGAACTGAGTCTCACTCACCGGCTAGTCAACCACCACAGAGTACTTTGTGCAGTTCTAGTGACATAGGACTTTCTTTTTTATTTAGAATAATTTTCTTTCCTGGGACCTATTTTGAAAGTCGTGACTCCATCTTCACTACGCATACAGGGTGGGGACATGCTATGTGATTAATAAGTAGAATAAGGTCCACATTATTTCCAAGGCTCCTTACAGCTATGCTGAACATACATCGACCAAAGAAGTATTACACCTCGACTTCTTAAGTATCCAAAATGAGATTTGCATACTTCTTTATACTGTATTCTTTTGCTTAGACGACCCTTAACTGACTAGTTTCTGTCCATTTAAATAGATACTAGCGATAAATCAGAACAATCAGCTTTAAATAAATGAAGGCAAGCATATTTGCTGATGTAATTACAGCAATAATAATATCAATTGTTGAAGCATCATCCAGCCATTTCTGCAGCAACTATATATTCAATCAGATGGAGACATTCTAAACAACACAATCAGTGGAAACAGAGCTTCTCAAAACCCAGAGTAGCATATCTGTATTGGCAACAAGCGACAACAATGTAAAGTCTGTCAGAAAAGCCATCATATATCAATGCTGAGATAATCAGCATTGGAGTTTTCCAGGCCTCACTGGAGAAATCCCTGAACAAACTTGCCTAAATTCAGTGCTTACTCTGCTCTGTGCATGACGTTGGACTACAGACCTCTCATGTGCCCTTTCAAACTGAATGATGCAACAATTCTGCAATTAAATAGCGACATTTGTAGTTATGTCATCATCATGTAGTTACTTAATCAGCATTTATTCAATCCCTCATCATCTAATGAACATTCTGAACCTTGTGAACTTGCTTGGTGGACTGACTGTGACATGAAGAGAAATACCCACATTTTCTAGGGTGGTGATGGCCTCTCTTGGCTGTTTTTGGAAGCTGCCCACAGTTATGTTAAGACCCGCTTTAAGAAATTCTGAGTGTTTGCCCACTGCAGAGCCAGTCTGGAAGGTTATCTCAAGCTGAACACTTAAAGGAATCACCCATGCCTACCCCTTGGAAAACTTAAGGCAGAGACTTAAAGCAAGATTCCCAAGACATTAACGTGAATTATTTAGGGTATGCAATTTTTTGCCAGATTTCAAACCCATCTGTCTGCAAATCTGCCACCTGAAGGAGGGCCGCAGAGTGCTCTGCTGTGCACTCGGAACAGGAGGGGATGTGCTGGATTACAGCTCACACTCACCTCTGGGTCTGAAAGTATCTCGGCAAACTTCTGGTAAGTGAAGGTCCCCGTCTGCAGGACCAAGTCTCCTTCCTGGTCTGAGCTCTGGCCACAGAGGATCAGTAGTTTGTGAGCTGATGGATCGCACACAAGTGAGCGGACCTGTGAGCACGAGACAGAGGGCTGCAGTTAGAAGTTACCTGCACTCCACACCAGCACCCAGGATCCCAATCCCATGGACAGGACATAACTCACATGTTCTTTGCAAATAGCCAAACCCTACGTTTTCTACCTACAAGAAAGCTGCTTACTGAAGAGGGAAGACACTGCCACTGTCTGCCAGACACAGCTCCATGTCACATCAGAGTTAGTGTGTATATCCTGGTTACTGGCAAGACCAGAACACCTGGCCTTTTCACCACACCTTGCAGCAGACTGGCAGCAGGTTTGCACTCTCCAGAAGGTGCAAATTGTGATGGTCATGACCCTTGTGTCAAGCAAGGGCAGGAGAGCTGATGTGGAGAGAACTTGATGGCACATCTGGTCCTTACCTCAGACACAATGCTGTCCACATTAGGATTTACCAGGATCACCGTATCCAAGGTGTCACTCCGGTGATGGAGAGTTCTTTGGCCTGGGGAAAGAAAAGGGATTAGACAGGATGAGAGAAGCTGATGAGACAGCATCCAGCTACTGATGTTTTAGCCTCAAAAATTCCACTTCAGCATGGGTTTGATTGCAAGGCTTCAATTTGCATTCAAGACCCAGTTTGATATCCAAGTCTCATAAAACAGAGCGAACTCTTTTCAACAACAGGGAAAGAAATCCTTCTTCTGCATCAGCACGCTCTGCTCCAAAATATTCTGAAGTCCACGGAGCCAGGCGCTTTGAGATGCCTGCCTGTGCCAGATGGCTGTGTCTATAAACACTGGCGCAGACAAATTATCCCCTTTCAGACAGAAGTGCCTCGCCTCATCGCAGCTGCCACAGAGAGGTGTCTCTGGCATTGTCCAAACCCAGCCACCTCGGGGCTCTGTGAGCCAGCCACTGGGTGCCAGCTCAGCTTTCACTGGAGTGGTGCAGCACTGGTAACAAGTCTCCACTCATTCATAGCAGATTTTTTCTTTAACAAAGCATTTTTCTTTAATCCAAATGCGCACTCCTAAGCTGCTGCTATGGGAAGTACCTAGACAACAAGAATTCTCATTCTTCTGTCAGAGGCACAAATAGGAACCAGGACAGGACTCTGCTCTCTCTATATATTTAGGGAAAAAAAGGAGAAGCCAAAGAGCAAGCAAGATCCTGTGAGGGGAAAAAAGCAGTTTGTGTGCTCACCTTGGCATGGGCATTGTACAGATATTTGGCAAAATGCTACCATAATTCCCGGGCCCTATTAATTTATTAGAAAGAAGGGTAGTGAGTGCCTGCCATGCTCAGCCAGGACCAGAGGCACTGCTGTATGCCCACATCAGATGGCTCTGGGATGCACAACAACGTACGGCAGCGCTTCCCTGGTCACTGCAGGCAGCACAGAACCTTTCTTGATTACAGGTCTTTGAAAATACCTACCTCTGGACATTACATCCACTCAACAAGCCAGGCACTTAGAACTTAATTGTTGGAATGTAGAATTTATAAGGTTTAAGACTTTCATAGGTTTTAATCCCTCATATAGATTTAAGGTCCATAGATCTTCACTGAAAATGAACACCTATTTTCATTTCTCATCTTTCAGACAACTGTTGCTCTCTGACAGTGTTGTTCTTTCCACCCTCCACAAACTCCCATCAGCTCTTTCTAGGCAGATCTCAGACCTTCTAAAACAGCTCTATCAATAGGAAGGAAGGAAGGAAGGAAGGAAGGAAGGAAGGAAGGAAGGAAGGACAGACAATACTCAGCATAGCTTTAAATCAAACCCACTTTACTGGAATGTTTTGCTCAGCTGCTAGCAATCGACCAGACAGATAAGCCCAGAAGGGAGCTTTCAGCCCCAAGTGAGAGTGGCTCTAAGCTCTTGGCAGAACTATTTGTACTCGGCATCTCTAGCTGCTTTCTGAACTTGTCTTCCTTCAGTTTGGCTAAAAATGGTCCCTCCAGACTACAACCAAACCATCATTGTGTAAAATGCACCAAGTTCAGTGGCATTTCTGCCACTTGATGTGGAACAGGTATATGGCTGGAGACCCTGGGAAGCAAGTCCCTGTGCACAGAAGGGATGCTGCAAGTGAGCCATGGGGAGCAGCATGGGAGGGTGGGAGGAGGCACAGGTGACGAGGGCCCAGGAGGTGTTCTGG
This sequence comes from Mohoua ochrocephala, assembly GCA_013398855.1. NCBI lineage: Eukaryota > Metazoa > Chordata > Aves > Passeriformes > Acanthizidae > Mohoua > Mohoua ochrocephala. The sequence goes on from VZTA01029684.1 coordinate 64,360, forward strand.
GGCATTCTGTGCAGCCAGAAGAAACGAAACCCCCCTCATCCTCGAGGCAACGGTAATTGAGAGGGCACTTCTGATGCCTTGGCATTGCTGAGGTCCCAGAAGTGCTCACAAGGAGCACCCTGTTCCTCACCACTCCATTGAGCAGCATTCACACAGCTCCCCCACACCAGGACCTCCAGTCCTGTTGCTTGGGGCATCCAGAACAGAAGCGATCTGCTCCTGTTTTTCAGCATTACTGCTGGGACAAAGTGACACTCATGCCATTCCCCAGGCTTCAGCCTCTGCCACCTTGGTGCCTGCACACCCCAGACATCATTTTAGCAGTGGTTACCCACATCACTTGGGGAACACTGGCTGGTGCACAGCACCAGCACCAGCAGCCTCGTCCTTGTGCCACGCGGCAGGGAGGGCTCAGGGGCACAGAGCGATCTGTGGGCATCTCTCCAGGCACCGAGTGCCCGGGCGCTGCGGGGGCAATGCCAGCCTGCGGGCTGCCGGCCGGGCAGCGCTGGTGACAGTGACAGTGCCAGCTGCAGAGGGCAGGGGCCCGTCGGCAGCACTGACAGGCATGAAAACGCTGCTTCTCGCTGCCGTCCCGCGGCCCCAGCCCAGGCAGCTGAGCTGTCCCCGCTGAGGCTGTGAACAAAGCCTGGCTGTTAGCATTCTGCTGGCAGCCCCTCACCCCGCGGGGAATGTCCCCTGCCCACGGGGAAGAAAGAGAAGGCTCAAGCTGCAGGGCCAGCAGCTGCTGGCAGATGGGAGGGATGAATGGGGAAGGACTGAGTCTGGTGAAGGGCTATGAGGATGATTAAGGGACTAAATTGTTTTCATACAAGGTGAGGCTGAGTGTGGGGGAGGGATATTTTCAATATGTATAAATAAATACCTGATGGGAGGGAACAAAGAAGAGAAAGTCAGACAGACACTGTCAGTAGGTGCTCAGTGACAGGATGTGAGGCACAAATTAAGACGCAGGCAATTTCATCTGAAGAAAACACTGTTTTTACTGTGAGGGTGGTCAAATACTGGAATAGGTTGTACAAAAAGGTTGTGGAGCATCCATCCTCAGAGATACTCAAAACCACAACTGGATACAGGCCTGGGAAACCTGCTTTTGCTTACCCTTCTTGAACAAGTGTGATTGGACTAGAACAATCTCAAGAGGTCCCTTCCAGCCCATCGTTTGCCAATTCTGTCCCTACGTGAAGCACTGCAGCTCTCCACAGCTTTGCTCCTGCCATGCTGTGGGGCAGATTCCCTCTCTTCAGCTGCAGCAGTTGATTCTCAGGAGGATACAGGAGCAGAGCTGTACAGACAGGCCATTTCCAGAAACACGGACTCACTGCACACACCCATGCACACCAACACCCCAAACAGTTTCTTAATGAAATTCAGAGACAAAGCAGAACAGCACACGAACTCCAGGCTGAACTGCAAACTGTGAGTGAGGCAGCAGCACGGTGCCCTAACACAGCCCGTGCCCCAGCCCCCATTCACCCCACGTTGGGGCAGCGCCTTCCCAGCCCAGTGCAGTAACACCCTGTGCCCAGCTAAGTGCCACATGCCCAAAGCCTCTGTGAATCCAAGTGCTCATCAGGCTGAGAAGTCCTTTGCTGGCCACTTTCTCTATACAGCCTGCGGTAGCAGCTGCACAGACACAGGATTTAAACACACAGCCTGGCACATCATTCCTCTCGCTAACAAAAACCACGTGCACCAGAACCGCGTAGCAGTGTGAGTGACATTGCAGGCACAGTGGCTGGAAGCGTGCTGTTCAGGTCACTTCCAGGGACTTGTCCTTACTAGAGCTCTGTCATAGTGAAATGCATGCCTGGAAATAGCATTGCAAATGAGAAAATCCCTCCATTCCATTGACCAGTGTAAGGAATATCCTTCTCAGGCTCCTGAAAACTGCAGTCTTCAACTTACCTGGAACAAACATCTGGACACAGCTCACCTCCAGGTGCATTCTGAACATAGATCCCTGACTCTGTGCAGCCCTCTCCAACCGTACTCAGAAGCTGCTACATTAAATAAATCTCCTCTCTTCTGTAGCATTGCAGTTCTCATTTTGTATGAATCCTCACTCCGTGTGTTCAGGCACATTCTGATTTCTGCAACCATCCCCGTGCACGTGCGCTTCCAGGGAACATTCCCATCCATCATGTCCCTAACAAGGCAGAAAGCCCCTGGTCTTTACCACTTGTTCCTTCAGAGAAGAGTTTCTTTAGTCCCTTGGAACTGCTGTCATCTATCCCTATGGCCACTGGGATGAGCAAGAGCAGCACTATACAAGGAGGAGCACAGAAGATTCACAGGGTGTCATTATTGTATTTTCTGTATTATTCCCCACCCTATTCTTTTATGCATCATAATATAACCTAAGATTAGCTTTGCACCAAATAAAGATCTTTATTTAGGGTACACAGTGACACCCACATTTCACCCTGTCATGAAGCTATTAAGGTCTTATAGGGAGTCTAGAAGGTTTAATTTCTCTAGTGCGCTTGATTTTGCTTTTTTTGACAACGAATTTAATGGACATCATGACTGTGCAATTTAGTTGCTGACGTTCCTCACAGACTTTTCTAGATCTCAGTAACTGAGTCATCTATAAATTTAGCCACCTTCATGTTTCTTCATCATTACTGTACTGATCAACTTTATATTTAGTAGGAAATCATGAAGCCCTTGTACTTTACCTCTGGATGCTGCACAAACCATATATTTGTTTGCTAACTCGTTTTCTGTCTTTTAAGTAGTTTTAACTCATGGCATTACTTGCTTTTTACCCACATAAAGTGCTTGCTGCGTGACATATGGAAACATTTAAACATATGGAAAGATTTAATACACAAACGCACCTCATTCACAACCACAGTAAGGTTTCAGAAAAGAGACAGGGCATTTGCCTTCTCCACACACATCACATTCCTTACCATTGTGCAGAAGTATCAGCACCCTCACCCCAAGGGCCTGCAGAAGACACATACAGCTCCTTCCTACAGGGCAGCCACCCATGGGTGCCTCCTCCTGACTATGGAGGCACTACACAAACATCCCAGAGGTGGTGAACAACAGCTGCTCTGGGCTAGAGGATGGATTTCCATTACTAATACTGAGGCGGAGTTTCAGGATGTGCAGCTGCACTCCTGTACTGGTGGGATGGGAGGAAAAGTCAGAATTTATTTTTTTTTTAGAGTATGTATAGCTCACACACTAGAAGGGCTGAGGGTACCCTCATTGCTGTTCACAGCATTCTCGAGAAGGGCAGCGGAGGAGAAGTTGCTGATCTCCTTTCTCTGGTGACCAGCACTAGGATATGAGGAAATAGAACAAAACTGCATCAGGAGAATTCAGATTGGACTTTAGGAAGTGTTCTTCACCAAGAAGAACAGGGAGCCTTGGGAACAGGCTCCCTGGGGAACTGGCTACAGCACCAAGCCTGTCAGAGCTCAAGGAGTATTTGGATGGTGCTTTTAGCCATATGGTTTAATTTTAGCTAGACCTGTGAGGAGCAGGGAGTTAGACTTGGTGATCCCTACGGGTCCCTTCCAATGAACATATTCTATGATTGTGTGACCCTTTGAGTGCAGAATTACTTTGGTTATGGTAGAGGATAGCAAGTGAAGAGCAAAGCCACACCAACTTTGGAGTGGGTATGAACTAACCATTCAGGGCTGCACCTGCAAAGAGACACAGCGAGAGAGAACAGAGGAGCAGATGCTGTGGGTTTAGTGCTCAGCAGCCAGGCAGAGAGGGCTCCTCTGTGGAGGTCAGGCTAGGCTGAAAGAAAGGACAGTGCACTGGGGTAACTGTGACAAACAGGATGCCTGAGAGAGAGAGATGATCCTACAAACAGACAGATGGCTGTAGAGGCAGAAAAGGAGGTCATGCTGACAGCACAGATCCTTGTGTTCTGCTACTTTAAATGGAAGCACCTAAAGCCCCTGTAGCTGCAGAATAAATTCTGGGCTAGTCTGAAGAGCTGTCAAGGATAGCTACACAAGATGCTGCTTGTTATTTTCTTTAATCTTTCAGACCATCAAATCTCAGAGGTCTTATTCTGTTAATCAGGACTGGAAGAACCACAGTTACAGCTTAGCATGGTGAAATCAGAGACCAAGTGTCAGGGCAGCGGGACCCAGTTTCTCACCTTTGTGAAATGATGCCTCAGGCCAGAGCACTGGGTCCTCTTTCAAGTGACTGTGCTGAAATCAGTCCTGATGCTCTGACTGGTACAACAAATCAGAACGAATGTAAGGGCCAAAAGATGATTAAAGGACTGGCACATCTTGGTGAGAGGAGAAGTCGGGTGGGATTCTTTAGCTGGTAAAAGAGAAAACTCAGGGCAGGGATCTCACTCACCAGCCTGTGTACCTGTCTGATGGCAGGTGCAAATCTGGGCTGCAGAGCTCCCACAACTTTGCCAGCCAGAGGATGGAGACTGCTTGTCTGACCATATAGAAATCAGCCCTTTCCCACCCAGGGTGCATTCTTTATCCCTCGTTACTTCCCTTAGGCCTTCCCACACCCTTCCCCTCCTTGCTCCCTAAAATTATTTAGGCTTACCAGGCCAGGTCGTACCTGTAAAGTGAACACCAATAGTACACTGATAAAAAATACAGAAGTTTCAGAGTCTGAAAATGTTATCAAGGCACACAAGCCACGGTGATTAAAAACCAACTCTTCCTCACTTCTGGCTGTTTTACCTGACATTATGAACATCTCTCTTCAAGGGGACACTGTTGAAAAGACTCTAACAAGAAGATCCTAGACATCACTATGGCTCAGTACCTTTTGCTAGACTTCAGCAAAGAGCTGAGCCTGGGATCACATGGTCTTTCTGATATTTATTGAACAAAGTCCACTTCTGAAGACAGTCAAACCATGCATAGGGTTCTTAGAGTGCATATATTTGCATAACTAACACGAGCTAGTGCAAGCTGAAAGACTGCCATTTCCTTCACTCTGAAATTACACAATAACACTGAGATAGTAACTGACTCTCTCATTCTGAGGCTGTGAAATCTCCAACTGCAGCTTCTTCAGTGCCAATGGGAGAAAAAGGATCCAGCCCCAAATGGTGTCCATTCAGGGAATGAAACAACACAGTCATTCACAAACACTCCAGGACTGTACCAAGTACGGCAAGCCACAGCTCCTTGGGAGGGAGATTGTAAAGACCAGAGGAAAAGAAGAAAAGGTTCTGCACTGAACTCTGAGCAAGGTCCTGCCTCTCATCCTGTCTGTGCAGATGCACGGTCTCGTGTCCAGCCGCACTATGGCCCCACCCCTCTGCCAGACCAGGGCCGCCCCACGTTGTCCAGCAGTGAGGGAAAGGAGCAAACGTGTCCTTGTTGGAAGCGATGTCACACTCCCAGCACCTGAAGAGCACCCAGCTCCTTCCTCCAGCAGGCAACCCGAACAGCGTGCAGCTGGCAGATGGGACCAGCTCTGGCTGATGGAGACCTGGAAGCTCTGCCAGCTAGTCAGGTAGGCACAGGAGTTAACAAATTAACACAAAGATTGCTGTGGCAGCCAGTACACAGCCAACAACCGTGGGTTCACCATTCAGGTCCTCGTGTGGTGGTTCCAGCTCGGGAACTCAAACAGGATTTCTCGCACCCCAGGGACGCACCTGGGTGTGTTTATCACAATGACAGGACAAGTCCCACTCTGCTCCCCCTTACCATTTAATGGCAGCGTTGTGCCAGATGTAAGTAGAGAGACACCAGGTGAGGAATACAGCTAGAACTTGGCATAAACACCCCAGAAAAGGCTAAGAGAGATTCTGAGTCCTAGATGGGTGGCTGCCATGCACATTGGTGCCTAACCACCACCTTCCAGAGCCTGAGGAAATGCAGTGGTCCCAGCAATTCTGGGCACATCCAGCTCTTTGTTGCTTTTCCAGAGATGAGCAGAGCAAAGGGCTTAGCCAGATCACCGGGGATCACAGCAAAAGGGCCGTCCCACAGCCTCCTTCCCTCCTCACACAACATGTGATAGCTGCAGTAACTACTTATTTTCATAAGATTATTGGGAAAGTGCTGTAGTTTTAGCTTGCTAGTGTGATTCAGCAGCTGAGAATGATGAGGAACTGGCTTCAGACAGTGCTTTGTGGCCCAGCAGCAAGTGTTCTGCCTCTCACGGTCTGAAAAAGTCCGCTGTAAAGATTTATTTCATACATTTTCTATTTTTAGGTCTTCAAACACTCTGCAGAAATAGATATTTATTTGTCAATGGCTAAATCAAAAAATCTATCCCCTTAAAGGGGATTTTCTCAGTGATTTTCTCAGAGAAACTCATTGTGTACCAGCAAAGGGAAAACATACTTTTATGGAAATATGAAAATCATCTGAAAATTGAGAGGCAAGAAACTGCAGAAAAGTGCTGAGCCCGTGTCAGGCAGGGCCAGGGCAGAGCTGTGTGCTGCCTGTGGAGCAGTGGAAACCATCACCCAACAGGTCACAGATGCAACCAGGGCATAAAATGAGGGATTTTAAACTGCACCTAGAAAAGAAGGGGAAGTCAATGGAGTTGAGCAGGAAAATATTATTATATGTATGAGGTTTTATTTTTTATGGAAATTTCAAAATAGTGTTTGATGATTTTTCATGTTGAGCTACACAGTTAAAAACACAGCACTACTGCAATAAAGTCCTGTGGATGTGCAACAGGAGAGGTGTCTTATCTGGAGGAACTGAACAAACAAAGCACAGGAAAGCACAAAGCAGTGTGCAGAGAGAGGGACGATAATTAAAACATCTTCACGAAGCAAATCATTCTATAAAGACTGAAAGCACACCCACACCAACTTCGGCCTGCTAACAAGGGCAAATCTCCAGATACTGGCTTTGGTTTTAGCTAATATCCCAGCTGCAGACTGAGGGGAATTTGGGGTACACATGGTATATTGACCACTATTGCTCACATTCCAGTTATATCGAAGCTGAGTAGCAGGTAGAAGAGCAGCCTCTCCAGAATATGACCACACAGGCACTAAGGATGTCCTGCTGTGTGGCTCTGTACCTGGAGAAAAGGGTGACAGGGATTACACCCAGCCCTGACAGGGAGCTTGGCAGTGCAGCACACAGAGGACTGAGCAGAGAAGCACACAGCATATGCAAGAGCATCAGGGGAGCCAGAGCAGAGCCGGTGACGCATTCTGGGCTCCTCTGAGGGCTTTATCTCGAGCCTCCAACCAGAACGCCCACACAATTGTCTCCAGGAGGACAAACAGGACAACCAGTCACAGATACACTTCCACAAAACACTGCCGCAATCCAGCTCTCAGTGTAAAAGGAGCCGTGAGGTGCTAACACCAGAAAACAAGAGAGCATCTGATTTGGGACAGAAAAGGCACGGACTTCAGAACAGCTCAGAGGCAGAGCAAAAGCCTTAAAAGCTGCAGAACTCTGCAATCAGAGAACTTGGTTTAAAAAGCTACAGAAAGAAGACAGCATCAGCAAGACAGCTCCACAAAGGAAACAAAGATTCTCAACAGGAACAGAGTGAAAAAGTGAAATTAATTGAGAACCATACTAAGAGGGACAGAGAAACGAAAAACACAGCAGTAAGCCAGTAGAAAGAATAATATCTCTGGGAAGACCAGGCAGCAGTGAAGGAGAACAAGATCTGGTTTCTAGAAACATTGCTGAATCTGTCAGGATGAAGAGGGCTGAGGAATCTGAAAGTGTTCTCAGGTTTCCTTCTATGTATGATGCTGGAGGTATTTCATAACTCACCTTGCCATACTGTTACTGCATGCCAAGGAGAACTGATCATGCTTTAAGGTAAGAGCAGGCTCTGCAAAATGACTGACTGCCTCCTGGGGATTTACTACAAAGGTGAACCAGCAGCAGGGCAAGAGAAGGAGATGAAATATTCCTTAAGGTGTGGGAGGTTGTGGGCACTTGCCACATCCCAGGAGATATTCCTGCTAACCACTTGCCTGTTCTTCCCATCTTCCCTCCTCCCTGTGATATTTTCATGCCATCTACAGCTCCTCTCCCAGGCAACCTCTATTTCTATACCATGTCAACCATAGCAACCATCTCATTGCTCCCTAATTGCACATACTGTCTCACTTTTATGCTAAGGAGCAATTTGATAGCTCAGCCATTTTAGAACCACTAATTGAAGATGCAGATATTCGCTTTGAAAACAGTTTTACGTATTTCCAGAAGTCACTGCCCCTCGGCTGGAAGTTATACCACCACTGAGATAATGGATAAGGTGAGCACTTCTACCTAGCTAGCCAGGTGCTAGATTGGCCACAAAAAGAGTTCTGTTCCCTGCAGCAGCTTTGCTGATTCATGCTGGCCTTGCATCATTCTGCTGAGGAACAGTGTGTAGCATGCGCACGAGTCAGGGACGCAGCCCTGCACGGAGACATGGCGTCCAGCTGTGAGGAGCCGAAGCTGTGACTTCTTAAATGTCTCCAGCTAAATCCGCAAAAGAAAACCTAAACACACCTTAAGACACCCTCTTATCTGGTGTCCTCACTCCACCAACCCCTGGCAGACTTATTACAGCTGGTCCCTTTGGAAACCCAATTAATGTTTCCCCTTCCTGTGCCTGTTGGACTTCAGCTGGGAGTCGCTGCCAGTCCCTGAAACAGGGGTTCCACAAAACCACTCTCACTGGCACTGAGGCAGATACCCTGCTTCAGGTTCCAGAGATGAAGACTCCTGTAAGTCATAAAGATGGACGGCTTACTATCTCTAAATTTTAATAAGAACATGCATCCCAGAACACATGCTCTTACAACCAGAACACAGCACAGACTGAAGAAAACTGCATGTTTCTCCTAGTTTAGAAGTATCTGGGTAATGCTGACTCTGACTTGGAGGTACAGCTAATGATCTGTTCTAGTTCTCTCTCTTTTTTTCCTTTCTCAACTGATCAATATGACAAAAAAACTGCCTGAGGCAGGGAGAACTTAATTGTATAAAAGAAGGGATGGCTGCACACACAGGGAAATAACTCCGAGATTTCCTCCTGTTTGCCTACTGAGATGCCAAATTTCTGGCAAGAGGGTCCTGCCTCTGATTTGTAGCAACTGTTTGGACTCTTCAAACCTCGTTCCTATTCCATACTGTTAACGGTCTCATTCCAAGTAGCTTTTCTTCTCTCCCTTGCTTGTTTTGAGGATGACCTGCTGAATGTCAGCCTTCGTGAAGATACAGATATTAAACCAGCTGTGAACTCCGAGTGGCTGAGGTGGTTGGTGAAGCACAGGACTGTATTCTGCCAGCCCTTGAGAAAAAGCAGATCTCCTCTGCCAACAACTTCCTTTGTCTCATCTTGACTTTGCAGTCTTGGATCTAGTTGATCCTTGATAGAACCCAGGTCTGGGTTCCTGGGATTTGATTTACAGCGTGGAGTACAGCAATAATGAATGGGATATAAAAAGTTATTTCAAAGTGGAGAACTTCAAGGCCTCCTGTCCCTTCTGCCAGCAAACACAGGGCCTGTCCATTTAGCACTGAAGGGAGAGAGGTTTGGAAGCAGTCAAGGAGGTTTCTAGCAGAGTAGTCCGGGACATCTTCCTCTCGTGGTGCTGGTGACATGTCCACTCAGCCACTGCCTCTCATCAGTCTGCTTGAAATGAGCTCACTCAAGTCTGATTTCATCACAGGAGCCCCTGCTTCCCAATGCCACCCCACCCAGTCAGGTCCCTTCCAGCTTGCAGATTGCACAGTGGAATCAGGGACTGAACTTACTGACCAGGAAGAATAAAAAGGACCGGGAGAGGCCTCCATCACCACAAACACTTCTCTCAGGGCCTCTCACTTGTTCAGTTCCCTCAGAGCCATGCAGGCACAGGACCCTTCCATGCTCCCATGCCTCTCTCTTCCTTAACAATGGTCTTTGCCTTTGAATATGGACCAACAGCAAGAAAGAAAAGCCATAACAAATAAAACTCTCATGCAAATCTAGCAACCAAGAACTGGGCCAAAACGCATATGCTCATACCTATCAGCCTGCAAGCTGGTCCTTCAGAAAGATGCCACATGGGTCAAAAGCACAGAGAGCCACCCTATCCAATGCTTTACTGTTGTGCAAGGGAGTCATTTTTGACTGAGGCCATTGACTTCTTACATGGCTTGGGTAGTGTCTGCATTTCTGTCTAAGTACTACAACTTAACTTACCCCTCTTAATCCATTTTTAGCAAGCTTTTCAGAACATAAACCTAGTCACCCAGTAGGTAAATCACTGGCTTCTTCCCATTTCTCGTCTAAGAGCATCCGGAGTGCCTGATGACAGGCCAATATTCCTCAGACAACTTTCAAAAGGGAGGTACCAATGGCCTTTTCCTTCTAGTTTTTCTCCTAAATGACTTAAAAATTTGATACTGGCACTTAATAGAGAATGGACAGATGAGATCTCAGTGAAATAAAAGGTTAGCAAAGTGCAGAAGCAATTAACTGAATTTCTCAACATGAAAGTCAATAGAGGAAGCCAGTTATGCTGCCATGCTTTTTTTTAACACAGTCCGTTTGTAGCCACAGCATGTTGTGGAAAACAGCACTAAACTTTTACAGCCCTGAGACAGGTTCTAGCAAATTGCCAAAGACTTCAGTGCTTTACAAGAAGGTGCATGAATGACAGTACCCTGTGCAAAGAGACACACATGTTACTCAGTAGCATGTATTGATAACAGACATGCATGTCGAGTCCTACCCCTCTGTGACTTGCAAGCCTTCTTCAGCTGGCAATTCTCAGCCTTCAACTTCTTGGAGGAAATATTCAAGCCTTTACTTTCAAAAGCAAAGAAAGGGCTCACTAATTTCTTTCCAAACACTGACACTGGGATTATGCCGCTTTTCGGAAAGGCAGAAATGAAACAAAATTGTATTCCCTGTTAAAAAAAAAAACCATAAAACAAGCCAACCCAGTACTATTCTGTACATTTGAGAGATTAGTCCAGCAAGACTTCAAGAGCTGTCTCAGGAGAGCTAAGAACCTGCTGGCCAAGGAGATTAGTGCTCATGTTCATCTGTGAATAAAGCATCAGAAGGACAGAAATTTCCTGAACAGTTGGATACATAATTGTGTCATTAGAACTAACTTTTGAGATCCTGGAGAGGAAGCTGTGAGAGGAGGAACACTGATCTAAAATCACCACATGTAGAAATTTATCTCCATTTCTTCACGTGAAGCAAAGGTAAAAACAAGCCACAGAGATTAGGCACAGCAAAGCATGAACTGATGAAGACTGCTTTTTGTGTGTCCACCCTGCTCTGTCCACCACCATAGTCCCAGCTTCCTCCACATTCCCTGCTGTCCACTGCCATACTCTCAGCTCCACTTGTGAGCCAAAACTACCAACTGTGCAAGTGGCAGCATGCTCAGAGACAGCCACGTGCTGACAGCTGGTGTGCGAGCAGGGAGCGCAGGACAAACAGATGTGCACTGTTCCCATGAAGGCACTGACTCCGGTCACTTGCGTGCTCAACCAACTTTCACAAAACTGGTAGAAGCTTGTTAATTTCGATGCTTTGGTAGAAGGAAAGTATTTACTGCAAACACAGAAGGTTTATTTGTAAGAGGAATTCATACTGTGCATCCAAGCACCTCTAAGGGGATGGAGAAAAAAAATAATACAAACGAAGAAGTTAGAACCAAACTAGCTCAATACTTTCTCTAATTTTTCCTGTCAACAGCTACTAGGCTGGTGTTGGAGTTCAGAAAGTTCATGATTTTTTGAGGGGAAAGAAAAATAAATCCTCTTTTTCCATCTCAGTAAATTCTTCCCAGAATAATTTTTAGGTATTCATTTACACATAGCTTGCTCTCTTTCCTCCCATGCACAGTTGCTGGGCTGATGGAGAGTCTCTATCACCTCCCTTTCTTCCCCAGGTACTTTTGCCTAACTAACACTACAAGGGCTGGAAGATTCTCCCTGTGTTTTAAACTAGCTGCTACTGTCAGGTCTCTGTATGCTAACCAGACTATCCCAACTGCTTTGGGCTCCCATAGCGTCTCCTCTCAAGGACCTGGAAGTCTCTCTCTTCTGCCCATCAAGGAGCAGTGGAAAGTCTGTGATAATGCCTGTAGCAAGCACCCTGTGCTGTGCTAGAAGCAGCACCCACTAAGACCTCTATACTCAGACACCTATCACAAGGATGTATTACTGCATCCTCATCTGCTTCTGAGTTTCTTCTTCCTTTGCAAGATGCATCCCAGGAGTTACCGAGGAAGGTCTGTGTCTGAACATGTACGAAGAGCACAAGCCACATCCTATAGAAACTCGTGCTGAGGAACCACTCTTCTGCCCTTACCCTGGTGCCCAGCCATGTCCCTTTGACTGAGACGTGCTGCACCTCTTGTTCGCACACATGCGGCTTCCCTGCTCTCACCAAAGCGCTGGCAATTGCTCACCATGCTCCTGTGATCCAGCCTATCATCCATTTACCACCACACCTGCTGAGGATGTGACTCGGGTATGCCAGCATGATAGACAAGAGGAAGAGTGGCAAAAAGACATGACAGGAGGTGGATTGTTTTGTCAGGAAAGAAACTACTGCAAAGCTACACATCTCTCTGTCGGCAGAATGGGAGTAGGGCGGACGATCTCACAGCCTGGCCTTGCCAGATCACAGGAAAGGAAAGGAGGAGAGGAAAAAATGTGTCCCAATTCAATAACTACTCGTTGGAGAAATTGTGAGGACAGACACGGAGGCTGGATGCGGCCAACCAGTATGGAGCCATCAAGGAGACAGAGAGGGTACTGACCTTACACAGCAAAAGGGCCCCTACCCCATCAGAAGAAAGAGGAATCCCTGTCATTCTGGAACAGTGCCCAGCCTGCAGGGCTTTTCACAGCGGAACCAGAGAGACTTGGAATAGAAACAGCCTCGTCTCTGAGATCAGAGAGTTTAAACCGGAGCTTGTTTTTTCTGCAGTCACAAGCCAGCAGGCACCAGCTGCAGAATTTGCCGCAGTGTGTGTGTGCGTGCGTGTGTTTCTGCGTGTGTGAGTGTGCAGCAGCCATGCTCCTCCCCTCCAAGCTCCCTGTGTGATCAATGACACATTGATTACAGCTCCCTCCTTTTTCCCCTCCCTACATCCCTGACAGTCCCAGGCTGATCACTCTCAGCCCCTCTCTTCCAATATCAAGAAAGCTTTTGTTGGCATCACTAATGACTTCTTTTCATTGCTCCCTCCCTGGTCAACGAGGTTTTTGCTTCTCCTCTTTTTCCCTCTTAGCCAAAACAACAGTGTCTGACAGATATTCATGACAACAGTGTCTGACAGATATTCACAGACCCGGGTCTGTGCGAAGTGCTAAACCATGCTCTTGCTCCTCTAGCTCTGAACTCTGGAGATAAAAGGCCGTATTTTGAAATACTTCAACACATTCCAGCTCTAGCCTACTGATAATTTAACACTTTTAACATGAAGCTTGCTGGTGGCGACACAAACGAATGCCAGAGATACCCTATTAAAATAGAACCCCGTGTGTCTGCGACTGCAAAGGTGTCATCATCACCCAGTACCATTGGCAATGCAGGAGAGCTAATGATAAAGGGACAGCTGGCCCCTTGTCCCTCTGTGCTACATGGGCAATACAGCAAGGTGAGGGATGACAAAGGACTACTGCTAGGAAAAAGAAAGCATTTTGTTATTCTCATTTCTTAAGCACAAAGTCTCAGCTTATAGCCTACTAGGATGAAAATAAGCTCCAAGCTTGGCCACATCTCCTCTCTCTGCTGCCACAGAAAGGCTGCATCACTCATATTTTACAGGAACCTTCCCTTTTTTCCTCCCCCACTCGCTGGACGCATTTGGATGCTTTTTGGTTTCCTGTAGTGGAAGAATGTAGTGTTGTGAAGCTTGAAGTCAGACTTCAGCTACTTCAAGACTACTCATATGCGGGTGTGCAGCACCAAAGGAGAGAGAAATTGCAAAAGAAGACTGGCCCTGTATCTCTCTTCCATCAAATCAATAGCGTGACAGTCCACCTTAACAACCCTCCCCCTCCTGCCTGGCATTAGCCTCATTCCAGCATCAGCACGGAGCTGAACGGTGATACAGACACTAATACTGTCTTCTGCCAAGCCTTGCCCAAAGGCAGCATCTGTGAGATGCCTTGTACCACCTCCTCCCTTCCCCAGCAGCACACCATCCTCAGGGAAGACCATACTGGGATAAAACATAATGCTGCAGGACTCCTTAAGTTCCTGACAGGCGGAATACTTTCTCTAGATTCTTCTCTAGACCCATCTTCATACATCCTTCTCTGTGTTTGAGCTAAGGACACAAGTGCGGCAAACAGCTGAGCAGCTGGGGAATTCGGGTTTTGTTCCTATACTCGAGCACAAACAGCTGAGGAGGGGCGAGGTCCGCAGATCATAAAAACCCCAAGCTCCATCCGCAACCACCTTCCCCTCTCGTTACTAATCCCCCTCAGCCCCCCCAAATTCCAAGGAAATAAACCCGCACCCGCTATGACCGCTCCGCGCAGGTGCGTTTCCTCACCTGCGCCCCTGCCAGGGCTGCGCAGCCCCAGCAACTCACCGGGACCGCGCACGGGAGCGCAGAGCCCGGACAGGTCCGCTCGCCGTCACCGAAATCCCCCGTTACCTCCCCAGAAGGGCCCGTCCTCCCCGGCCGACCAACGTCTTCCAAAGCAATGAGCAGCATCCGAGCGCGAACAAAGCGCCGCCGCCTCCATCCCGCAACCTCCACGATACCGGGGCTCCTCACTCCCGACCGCCCCGGCACCCTTCGCTGCTCGCCCCAGGCCGGTGGGGAAGGAAGATGCACCTACCATCCTGGCCGGGGAGCGACGCCGATCGGCTGCCCGGAGCGCGGAGGATGCGCCGGCAC
>VZTA01029684.1:79393-98830 GCA_013398855.1 Mohoua ochrocephala
CTCCGGTGCATCCGCGGCCGGCCCGGCGAGGCTCTGGCTCTCGATCTCCGGGCAACGGCGAGCGCCGAGATCCTGTCCCGCGCTGCGAAATACCCGACACGGGTCAGACCGCGGCCCGCGCTCCGAAATACCTGACACAGGTCAAACCCCAGCCGACACGGGTGCCGGTGCTGGCTGAACACTTTTCTCATCACTCTCAGGCCGCTCCTCACGGGCTCCCGGAGGAGCGCTCCCCACCCCACCTTGGGCGCCTTCGGCTTGAGTGTCTCGAACTGGAAGCTCACGTCGGAGTCCAGCTGCAGAGCAGCTCCTCCAGTTAAAGACAAGCGACACGAACCACCCCACGCAGCCCCAGCTACCCAGTCGGGGACAGATGTGCCTGGCACCACACACCAGCGCCCGGCTGCTCACGCACAGAGACGGGTCAGCGGTGAGCTCGGACCACGCTGGACAGACAATGAACGCGAATGAGTGAGGCGAGAATAGCAAGTACTCGACCTCTGGAGACCTATTTCCAGCATTTTTCAGATAAACGTTTACATTGTTTTCTGAGAACCTTGCAACTTGTCTCATAATCAGCATCAGCTCCAAGGCACTTAGAAGGAATTGTGCCTCCTTGTTTCTGCTCTGCTGGGCTCAGGAATCCCAGTGCAACGCTGGAATATACAGATTACTCCACGGTGTGCTAGTTGGCAATAGTGATTTTTTTTCCCCCACAGCAAGAACCGAAACCACTCTCACTGCCCTGCTTGCCTTACACATGATGCTGGCTTACTTCTAGATTCCAGAATTAACTGTGAAAGCTGGAGATGTCCTGCCTGCCCCACAGCAGGTCTCCCTCTCAGTGATTTTAGGACTGTCTGACACAATGGAATGCTCAGAAGTAAAAATATCACAGAACTTTAAGTTTTAAAGGTTAAAAAAAACCCCAAACCAGAACCTTCTCTTCTGTAGCTTTCAGATGATGCCAATCAGTGGAAAATATCTGTGAACCTGAGAAAAAAAAATCAATGCACAAGATCAAACATCTTAGATTTCTGTATGTTTTGGACAGATAACATAGCCGCATCTCAACATCCTCTTTTAAAAGACCAAAGGTTAAAATATTCTCAAAGGACAAACTACGGAAAAAACAGCTCCATGCTATGGGTCCCCTGTGTACCACAATAGATATTCTTTGAAACAGAGGGGGTCACTACCATTACCCATCATCATTACCAGTACTTATCATCCCACTATAACCAGTATAACACAAGCTGAAGAGTTTTGCATAGTCAATGTGAATAAGGAGTCAGAAGTAAAGAGCCAAGCAAGCAGGTGGGGATGCAGATGACTGCAAACCAAATGTGCAGTCCCCTTTTTCAGCTTAAAGATGCACAAGGTGAGCAAAGGATACTACCTTAAAGATGCTGCTCTGCAGCAGTGCTGACGACAAAGCAGGAGGATGTATTTGCTATTACTGCTTCATATAAACCAGCCTTCTTAATATTTAAGTTAACATCATCCACTTCAGTGTAAGAACTGCCCAACGGGTAACCCAGGGACAATTTCATCCCTTGGGCAGTTCTTTGGGTCTTTCCTAATAAACCCACAACGCTGAGACACGTCTGTCACTTCGGAGAGCAGTGCCAATAGCGCAGGAGGGAAGGGAGGGGGTTACATAGTCTGGGTCTAGAAATGACCCACGCTGGAAATGGCACTGCCATCAGTAGATTTTTCAGAGCACTCCGGAATGGCAGCTCTGACTGCACACACAGGAAGGGCACACACCCCAGGCCATTTTATACAGTGACACACAACTCTGCAAGCATTCTCCTTTTCTACACCCACTACAACAGTGATCAAATTTAGCCCCTAGCAGGATATTTGGAGCAGCAAGATCTCCTTCTGTATTGATTTTTTTTTATATTGATATATTCTATTTCAAGCAGCAAAATTAGATTTTCTGTCTAATCAGGACATTTCCTGATTAGTAATTGTTTCAAAATCCCTTCCTAACTAGCCGGATGTCCTTAAGTGCATTAAAACCTTTTTAATATATAAACAGACCAATTTTTTATCTTCCACCCATGATCTTATTTTATAAAGAAACAATATTGTTTCAACAATATGTCATGCTCTTTTCTCTTTTGCCTCAAAATACTTCTTCACAAGTCACAAAAATTCAGCATCTTCCAATTGCTATTGAGAATTTATATCAGAAATAGCTATCTCTAGGAAATTAATGTCTGAAGTTTGGTGCATCTACTGTCTCTAGCTTCCCTCTCACTTTCCGCTCTTAGTTACGTGTTCACACCCCAGCAAACTGGAATGCATATTTTTATACTTTGCAAGTGGTTGTTAACAAAGCAAAAGCCATTTACGAGGTATGGTGGTTTTCACAAAGCACAGTTCTTGGCATATGTGTACTGCTCGACCAGCAAGACACTTCTCCAAACTGAAGAGGTTCTTAAAGCAGCTGCTGCCTTTACCATGCACCTGTTATTTAAGCGGCCTAAGAAGCCTCCTGCGCACGTCTTCTTTGAGGCAGCCCTCCTGCCTCCATGTGATCAGGTAACGGTTGCAGATAATCTTTTCTTTTTAGCTTTTAAAGAAAGCAACATTAAGCAATAAGCCTAAAAATAGTCGTCAAAAGCAAAAGAAAAAGGGAACTATAAGGAAAGCACTCACCGATCTCCAAGACACTTCCAGTTCCTAAAAATAAGGCACTGAGCTTCTACCAGGAAGACCTAGAGCTATGATCAAGAACATTTCCATTTCTTCAGTCCTTCAGGAGATCAGGAGATTCATCCTGATGGTTATGGGACCTCACAGACCAGGCATCAGGACCATTGAGATGAGGCTCATTGAGGTTCAATTCCAAGGACCACTCAAACATGAAAGTTTAAAGACACTGTTATTCTCTAATGCAAGGACAGATTTATTTCAAGTATTGAATTAGAAAAGAGACAGGGATTTCTTCCCTACTTAGGCTGAAAAACCTCAAAAACCACTTTTTTCCATTTTGTCAAACTGATGACTATGGTTTAAAACAAAGATCCTGTCTTTGGGCTGTTCCCTGTCCACAGGGCTTTGAAAAGGCCACAAAGCTTCCTGGGATGTTAGGGGTAGTTCCTTTCTGACTCGGATATGGAAGTAAACATGGAATTAAACTGTTAAAAATGTGAACACTTATTTCATCACTACACACCTGAGCCAGTATCACACTGACAGGCACGTTCTGGATCATAAATAGTGAGAAGCTGTGGACAGGGTCTTCCCCTAGGCCAGGATAAATATAAAAAGTCAGTTCTTAAAATGTTTTTCTGTTATTTTCAAGTTTTAGGGTGGAGCCAGAGTCACATCTCCATTTTTTTTCTCTACTATAACGTTTAAAACAGTTTTATATAGGTGAAGGCTGTGTGTTTTTATGAAGTATGAGATCTCAAAAACTACATCTAAAGCATAAGACTTACAGTGAGGCCAAAGGTCATGCTTCTCTGAACAAAAGCTCCAAGCTGCCTACCATCTTAAGCTCAAAAACATCTGATTTCTTTAGAAACTCTAGGCCAAAGGCTTTAATAAGAAAAGAGATTCGAATGAAGAATATACTATCTTCTGAAAGCCTTGGGACAAAGGATAACCATGGCCTGACCCAGACATAGCCTAGATATTAATTTGAGTAAAATATATTTATTTCCCCGTACCTTTGTGTGAAAAGCAGAGTTCTGAGTGCACAGAACTCCGACCTGTCCATTAGTCTGCATCCCAGCTTCCAAGCTCTCACTTGTGATAGCACAAGGCTATCACAGCATGGGCAAGAACAGAGGCATTCAGCTCTCACCACAGCACACTGGACAGAAAAAACTGCCAAGAAGCACAAGGATTTGTTTGCATTTGTCCTCTTGGGAGATTTCTTTGCTTTGACTCTCCAGTTACTGACTTCCACAGGCTATCTGCTTTCAATCAAACAAACGAACCGATGACTTGTTCAAGTCTTTGGCAAATCACTCCTAAAATCCTCTTGACTATCTTCATTTCTGCCTAGGTACAGCAATTTTTACTCTTTTCTACGGGCTTTACTAGGATGTATTTAAAGGATACTCATTTTTGCTGAATACTGCATCTTTCACTGCAACTGTTTAATGAGTCTTCCTATCTCCTTTCTTATTTCCAGGTATTTATATCTTTTTAATCTGACATTCTGACCGAAGAGGTGTTTCCCACTTTCGTCAAGTTTCCTTATTTTTAAATAACCATTTCTGAAATGCAGTGACAATACTTTGGTTGTTGGTATAGTTCTATTTAAAGGAGCCTTTGATTCCTAAAGTATTTTATTCTTTCAGGTACAGTTACATATTATTACTATTATTGTTATATATAACAATACAGTTACATATTTAGGCTTCTCTTCCTTAATTTGAGAATGATATTTTCACCTTTCTGACGCTTCAGGGCCCAAGGAGTGATTATTATCTGAGCTATTGAGAATTAGCAGCCCTAATGTAGAATTTTACAAGTTTAAAGGTGGAGAGCCCAAGTCATCCATTCCATTTAGTTTTGTATCATTTTCTTCTCCAAGTAAGGTTTCACTTTTGTGGTAATAGCATCCCTAGTGCAGGCCTAGAGAGACTGTCAGCACCTGCTACCAGCCTCTTTTCCAATTCCTACTTTAAACAAATTCATGAACCCTGTGAGTTTTCAGTGGCAACATTCCGCCATTCTTGTCCCAGAAAATAAGGTTTTAAAAATGGTGATCCTAATTTAACTCAGCAACTGCAAACCTTTAGGGAAAACGATGGAAGATGACCTGTCTAGAACTCTCGGTGGAAAGGATAAAGAGGTTTATAAATCAAGGCTATAAAACTGGAGCAAACACGAGCAGTACTGAAAGGCCAGAAGGAACATGAAGAGAGGGACTGAGGCGGACTGAGGCGATAGCAGAGCACAGAGAGAACAGCAGTGTGTTCCTGTACAGCACGGCTCCTCGGCGCCCAGAAGGGTGGCAGAGAGGGAGGGGGACCAGGATCAAATCCCCCTGATTTCTTAGTGATGCTGGGATAAAACCCTGGTGTTTTCCTGATTACACTGAGTTCAAGGATAGACTTCTCCAAAAGCATTTCCAAGAAGCAGCATACATCTACCACGCCTTCTGCCAGTGGTGGAGTTGGCTGTACTTCTCAGCAGCCAGCTGGGCCAGCACCAGCACATGAAGGCACCCATAGACACAGCAAAGCTTCCCACATTTCCCCTCAGACACAGAGGGCAAAGCAGAAGGGACAAGCCACGTCTGTCCCTGAAAGTAAGAAAGAAATTGCAACCAAGGCAATGTGAGAGAAGCTACACGAGCCAAATCCTGGTGCAAGATTCCTCTTTGTGCAGAGGGGATTTTTTCCTTCCGGACACGTTTAGCTGCCACAGATCACATTCTTGCTCTGAACCAGACAGTAATCTGCTGTAAAAGGCACTAGCTGCCCCAAAAATGGATTCCTGGGAACCTGCTCTTCCTGTCTTCAAGGCCTGAACGGGGGCACAAAGGCTGCTAACACCCTTATGGAGAGCAGCATCAGTCCAGAGGCACCAATTCAGCAGGTGCCCCACCTATTATTCGGGTAGCAAATGCCATGATGCTCTACAGACAGGGAGCGGGTAGGACAGCTCTGACAAAAATCCCAGCAGGATCCTAAGAGAGAGGCAACAGGCACCAGTGGCAACAATGAAGATGTTGCAAATGGCAGGCAGGAGCTAAGCCTGGCAGAGAAACTAAAAGGAAGGCTGGGGAGAGGATAGAGTAGAATTTAGAACTGGCAGGGGCACAAGTAAAATTGCCAAGACAACATACAGTTGGGAAGGTTGACAACACTCTGGATATACTTCCATGTTTACATGGCTGTGACATTGACTGGAGATGACTTGCTCAAAAAGAGGTACATTTTTTATTAACCCATACCAGGGGTTAATAAAACCACCAGAGGTGCTTCATTTTTTTGTGTAACATTTAGAATTGGAAACCAAGATGTTGACATGCAGACATTTTTATGTAAGCAATGCAAAACAGCTCTGCCACATTTTGTGAGGCTGCAGAACCCATTACCTGTCAGGTTCAGGCAGATTTAACAGTCGTCATTTGGAGGCTTCTCTCACAATAGATCCAGGTTTGAAGACAAGCTAAAAATTCTGGGAAAAACTAACAGTGACAGGATCTAGTTGCTACTACATGCAAAGATACCACAGAAATAACCATATGCTATGATTACAGAACAGAAATTGCTCTTTCAGGCATATTTTAAATTTAAAGAGATAAAACGTTAGTCCCTCCAAACCAGTGCTAGTAAATTGTGTGCATATATGGGATGTCATGGTTTCTGACACTTTCTGCTTATAAGATCTGCTTAGTCAAAAAAAAGAAAAAAAATGAGAAATATGCAAATGTTCTTTAGGCATGGATCAAACAGGACATCCATTTCAGGCACTATTCCCTCCTGGGTTTATGCTCTCCTGTAGGATAAGATCAGCATTGCAGCACATGCTTTCCTGCAAGGATCTTGCTCAGATGAAACCAGAGAGGGAAAACAAATAAGGGATGGGGGTTTGGTGAGGGGAGGATGGGAAATCAATAATCACTTTGAATTATTCATCCCCATGAAATAGGAATAAAAATGCAAGCAAATGCCATCTTTAGAACAGTGGTCCCAGGAGAATTTTCTTTATAGAAGTCTGTCTACTGCAGGTTTTTTTCTACAGAATCATTAGTACTCACTAAAATTTCAGAGGCAAAGTAGGATTAGGTCAAACCCAAACCATTCACTCACCTGAAGGCACATAACATTGTAAATAATCACTGCCAATTTCCACAATAGCTACTGTCAGAGTGAAGGCAGACAAAATCCAGAATAGGCCTCAGTTTACAAAAATATGAATAAAACACTGAGATCAGGTAATCTGAAAGAAATATATGTCCTTGTCCTACCGTGTTGTTCAGAGATCTTTATCCTTTTTTTTTTAAGCCATCAGAAATTTAAGTCTCATCCAACTCAACCATCCTAAAAGGTTCTACAGATAAGGACTAGCATCACTGGAGCAAACTCCACTGCTTAAAATAAATTCAGAATGTATTCCACCAAAGCCATTTAACAAAGGCCTGAGAAATCAAAATCATTGAGTTATTCCCAAGCTAATACCTTAAGGACAGCCCAAACTTAGTACTTCTTTTTTAAAAGGTAACATAGAAAAAAAATCATTCATACCTACCAGAACACAAAGTACTAAAGAAAACAAACCAAAATATGCTTGTTTTACATTGTGTCCTGAAGAAAGGTCCACCTTTCCCCAATGATCTCATCATTGTTTTCCTTTTCTATGAAATTCAAGGGTAAATCTTCCCTCAAGGTCCATTCAAACAGATCTTGACCCCTTGAATATTCTATATGACAGACACTACAGCAGGACTGGCTCAGCTCAATGCACTCCCTCCTCTGTCCTTGAAGGATGAGAAAGATTGTTCCAGGATAAACCCAGTTATTCTTTGCCTCCATATACACTTCAAGATTTTGAATTCCACGAACTGCCAGCAACATTTAACCACAGCATCTGGTTTTAGAAGCAAGAGTAACAATTTAGTAAGGCAAGTTCTAACTTTAGAAATGCAACCAGTGAATTCACAACTGGGGTGATTTCGACTCTAGGAGTTTTGAGCTAAGAAACTTGCAAAATTGGAAAGTTAATTATCTGTGGAGATAAAATGCAAAAAACACAGGAAAAACCTCCCCAAACATTATTTTTTGCTGTGTTTTGTACAAGGACTACTTCTGAGTAGAAAATAACTATATTGGTTTATTTCTAGTTGAATAATTATATCAGAACAGTCTGGTTTGTGAAGACTTACTCTCAAATCAGTATGCCTGCATCAGGAATTCCCCCACTAGCATGTTACTGACAGCTTTGCTAGCAGCTCCCACACACACCAGACCCAAGCGATGACAGGAGAAAGAGCAGGTGGATCACAGCAGTGACCTGTACTGGCTTGGCTTTCCAGCAGTGTCCCACCACCCCTGCAGCAGAGAAGCCCCACACAGAACACCTATGGCAGAAAGCTCATTCTCCACCGTTTACCACCATGACAGCAGGAATTCTTGGCTGTGCTGTTTTCCCTTAGTGAACACGTGTGCCTGTAGCACTCTGTTTAGGCCCAGTTCTCTTCATAAATGACTCGGACGTATGACTCAAAGGGATACCGAGTCAGTTTGCCAGTTATACCAAATTAAGAGCAGCTGTGGACTCCCTCGAAGGCAGACAAGTCCTGCAGAGAGGCCTTGACAATTCAGAGATTTGGGGAATCACCAACTGTATGAAGTTTGAGGACAGGTGTTGGATTCTAAACCTGGAATGGGGTGACCCTGGATGTAGGGACAGAATGGGGAATGAGAGGCTGGAGAGCAGCATTGTGGGAAGGGACCTGTGGGTCCTGGTTGATGGCAAGTTGAATTTGTCAGCAGTGCCCCAGCAGCCAGGATGGCCAAGGGTGTCCCGGGGGCATCAGGCACAGCATCACCGGCTGGGTGAGGGACATGATTGTCCTGCCCTGCTCTGCGCTGGTGTGGCCTCACCTCGAGTCCTGGGGGAAGTTTAGGGCATCACAATACAAGAAAGATCTGGAGCTATTAGAGAGCATCCAAAGGAGAGCTACAGAGATGGTGAAGGGTCGAGGTGAGAAGCCATCCTGAGGTCAGACCTCACCGGGGTCTGCAGCTTCCTCATGAAGGGCAGCATGGATCTCTGCTGTCTGTGACAGGACCTGAGGGATAGGCTGGAGCTGTGTCAGGGGAGGTTTAGGCTGGGTACTAGCAAAAGGTTCTTCCCCCAGAGGGTGATCGGGCACTGGAACAGTCTCCCCAGGGCAATGGTCACAGTCCCAACACCGCCAGAGCTCAAGGAGTGTTTAGACAACAATCTCAGGCATATGGTGGGATTTTGGGGTGCCTCGTGCAGGGCCAGGGGTCAGACTTGACGATCTTTGTAGGTCCATTCCAACCCAGGATATTCTATGATAATTACCTATGGTTGATAACAGACTGGTCATATGTTCAAATAAAAAACCACCTTACCTAAAAAAGTCTACATAACACAAAAATCCTAGCACCTCCCTCAAAAAACCCACAAGCAACAGCTAAAACATGCATTTGATTTAAAATGAAAACAGGAACTATCTTCAGGCAGTGACTTCATTTTCTTTGCAGTGTTCTTAGTATTCCAAAGCTCAAACTCAGGAACTGACCCATTTGTTCCACTACTGCTTCATACGACCAGCAGCATAAAGCAAATACTAAAAAGAAATTACAGGTGGATTAGGGATCTGGTGCAGATCCTCTGCAGTAACACATGTCCTGGCAAGAAATCAGGAAAAGCTGATTGCCTGTCTACACAATCCCCCAAAGTTTCCAAATCAACTGACAAGGCATTCCACTACACAGAACAGAATGAAAACAAGTTGGTACTTCAGAAGAAAGATTCCTCTAGACCTGAGCCATTAATGATCCCCATTAACTCCACTTAGGAATTCCCGATTTTCTAGCACAAGGTCTATTATGATTTCTTAATATCAAACAGAAAGCATGTCATCTCAGATTACCCAAGAAAGAAGCATCATCAGATCAGGAAGGGGAAATGATGCCTCAAGTCTGCAATTTAAGTTCTTACAGAGGGAGGAAAGAGGTGCATGTTCCAGCAATGCCATAGTTAATAGAGCAAGGCAAAATCCTGTAACTGAGCCAGTCAGACTGAGAGACATCTGTTTTCTAAGAAGGTAGGAATTATGGCATTAAAATTACAATAGCACATGACAACAATTAATCTCAAGGCAAAATAGGATTAACATGTTCCATCCACACTGTTTTTCTACTTCTCAGAATCTGGGCCTAGTGGAAGAATTTATTTCCCAAAATAGCAGCTCAGATTCTAGATGAGATCACTCCAGGAGTTCTGTTTGGACCCATTGCCTGCACAGGCAAAGCAGAGCAGCAGTCTTGTCCTCCTTGGCCAAGGGCCTGCCACAATCACCAGGGTACACGAGCTCCTAATGCTGATTGCATGGCCTGTTTCTCTGGCATCTGGCACAGAAATGCCACCCATTGCTCTGCGCTGGAGCAGCGAGATAGGGCACGTTTGCTGGCTGTGAGTGGCTTTCCACCCCACGAAGCCACCGTGGGAAGTGCAGCAGAACCTGACGGCCAAACCATGAGGTCACACACAGTAAAGGCTCAGCCCTGGTCCTCAGCCTACAAAGGACACCACCACTGGTGCACCCAAAACCACTTACCTGAGTGCAACGCTTGGGTAAACAGGAACTGAGAGCAGCTGGCCAGAGACTCACTCCTTGAGCCCACACCAATACCAGTGATTCTTTAAAAGCAAAGGGAGCTGCATTCACAACACGGTAGAGGGAAACAGACCAAGAAATCTGTCAGAAAATTATACACAGCCGCTGAAACTCACATGTTAAAGATTATTTTCCTACTTAATCCTGCTTCCCCTTTGCTCATCATATTTATCTTAGCAAGGTCCAGTTGACTAGGAGTAGAAAAGCCTACTCTAAGCCACTGCTCCCAGGCACACTAGAGAAAAGTGGACAGAACCAGAGTGAAATAATAAATAATGAAACACAACATATTTATAACGCTTTCCTTCCAAAAGATGTGACTGATACCAGAATTCCAGCAACATTCTAAAAAAAAAATAAAATAAAAAAAAACAACACCAAAAGCTTGTATTAACTTGTACCAAGTATCTCTAGTTCCAACACCTCTGCTAAACATGGAAGGACATGAAGACTTCAAAAGCAGCTTGTATTAGAACTTCTCTTATTCAGGTCTCTACTCTGTTGCTGCAGCTGCCATGCTTACAATGGACATGGCCACCAAGAGAATGCTGCCCTTGTCAAACTAAAGAAATGTCACTGCAACACAAAAAATATAAAACCAAACCCACAAATACCAGCAACCCTCCTTCCCCCTACAATATTCTGTGTGCAACTACTCTGATGGACAACATGAAATAGCTACCAGAGCACAGTTTAAAACACTCTTCTGCATCACACAGATCATCCATAAACTGTTATCCAGTGACTGAGAGCTGCTAATATTATAAGATGGAGAAAATGGTCTCTTCAACAGCTGGTTTTCTGCTGGCATTTGGTGGAAGCACATCCTCTTCCTACTCCTCTCCCTCCTTTTTTTTACCTTAACTGGTTCACTCAGTACTTTTGAACAATTCTTATTTTAAATAAACCCCAACATAGATAGGGCGGGACCTGTGAGGGGGAAAGGGCAATCAATTTGGCTTGATAGACCACTGATCTGAACTAGTAAGGCATTTCCTTTGATCTTACTTGCTTTTTAAAAGCTTAACAGAATCTTCCCCATAGCTCTCAGCAAAGGAGCTTAACGGAATGAGAGCAGCCGAGAAAAAATGGTTCTTTTATAGGAATGATGCTTTCCATCAGTATATCCTGTATGATTCATTGAAGCCTCAGCAATTTCAAATGTACAACAAGTATGTACAAAAATGTGAGTTGCAGAGGGTCAATTTCAAACTTACATGAATTTTAGGGCCCTTTCAGTCGGTAACAATGTTTGGGTAGAACAGCACAAAAGTAAGAAGCTGATGTTTGCTGAGCCCCTGCTGAGCTGAAGTTCAAAATAGCTCACTGGGGCTTTGGTTTCTTATTTTCACGCCGTAGCCTTTTGGGTGTCACAGTGAGAACCTCAAAACACATGGTAGGAACAAAGGAACAGCTTGAAATACAACAGGCAAACAGAGATGAAGACTGACAACTCCCTGGCCTGCCAAAGCAACGTCAGTATGCTGGCATCAGATGCATGAAATGCAGCCCATCTTCCCATCCACTCATGGGAAGCATCATTCCTATGAAAGAATCAATTTTTCACAGCTGCTCTGGTTCTGTTAAGCTCCTCTCCTGAATATTGAGGGGAAAATTCTGTTCAGCTTCTTACAAGCAAAGAGAATTCTGAGGATGTGTAATCTCCAGAGGAGCTCTCTTAGCACAAAAACAAAAACATGTAAGACCATAGATAAAAATGCTGCTTTTACCAACTTTAGCAGATGTTTTAATGATATCTCATTTTCAAACTAAGCTCTGCAGGTCAAATAGAGCCAGAAACATTCAGTAAATATTTCTGTTCTGTAGTTGAAAGAAATTAAAATATATTTTAGAGACAATGAAATTTTAACAGTAACAGTGGTGGGAGATTGCAGCGCTCAGGCCAAGCCTATGCAAAAGATGATTTCTGTACAAGAGCTAAGATTGACTAAGAAGCTCTCAGCTTCCAATCTCAGCTCCACTACTCTGGCATTTAAGTCCTAGGAGACTGGAAAATCCATCAGCAGTAAAGATTCAAACAGAATACTTAAATTAATGTCAATCAGCATGGCTTTACAGAAAATATGACCTTCCTTCTTAATAAAAACCAAATAAGCTTGTCAAAATCTCAAAGGTTGTATTGATATAGTGCAATCATTATTTTATAAGTCATGTTATATAAGCCTACACCATGGCTTGTGCTGCTCACTGTGTTCACAGACTATATGAAGAGGAGGAAAGGAGACTGGTGGCAAAGCTTATGGATGGTACCAAGTATGGCTGCAGATGAACTGCCAGGGAAACTTCACAATGCTCAGTTTCATTTGCCCCTTTATTTATCAGTATAAAACACATATAAAATTGCACTAACTATTGCTAGCCAGAGCTAACTATTACCACTGGGGTATCCTGAGGTTATGATAACCTCGGTTCTATGCAGGAGTCAGCTCACTGCTCAGTAGCAGTCAGAAAGCAATAGATATGTCAGAAACCAGGAAAGGAAGAAAAAAATCTTGTGCCACTGTGTAAGTGCATAGCTCTAGCCCACTTTGATCACTACACACTTCTGTTCCCAGCATCCCAAAGAGGTAGATCTGTAAGGCATTAATAAAAAATATAAAACAAAAGGTCTGGAATAGTTTCCCTATAAGAAACTATTAGGTAAGTCTGGCCTCTGCAATGTGGAGAAATCATGAGAAGGCAAATATGCCAGACCTATAACACAGCCAGATTGGACGGAATTGTCCAACATAGGAAGGTATTTCAAAATGAGACCAGATAGGAATAAGAACCCAAGCAAATAAGATGTGGTTGCAGGTTTCTTCCTGTGACAGGTCCATGAACTGTTCTATTCCTTGCTTCCTCTACTTGTAGGGAAAAACTGAAAAACTTTGTGGAAGTTGAAAAGTGCTGTTACTAAACAGATAGAAAACATAACCTCTCCATGAGCTGGAAAGAGATATTAGCCAGGACAGTACAAGGAAAAGGTATTTTATGCACTCATCTTACACTCCTGCCCATGCATCCATTTTTTTGTCGCTGTGCTGGCTGTACCTTTGGCTTGAGTACAACTGCCCACCCTAACACACAGCAGCCTTAGAGAAGTCACATTCCTACAGAACACGCAAGTAACTGATTAAAGTATATCTAACTGGTAGATCCTGGTGGTGCTTGCAAGTCCCACAGAGATATTCTTTACCAGTTCTCTGGGAGAAAAATCTAAAGTTGTTTGTGACAGGAATCAGCTGGAAAGAGCAATGCTTGGGATTATTGCAGCCACATGTACCAACAAGAAACACAGGCTGTGCTTACAGCCTGGGAAGCTATTTTAGTAGACAGCAATTCATGGGATCTTTGAGGTCGTGCTCAGTGTGGTTACTACGAGAGTGAATACAGCCCTCAAGCACACAAGGAAGAAGCACAGAAGCTGACAAGTGCTTGCTTTTGTATTTCTCTGGTCAAAAGTATGTTGGCAGACAAATGGTACAGGACAATTAATTGCTCAAGGACTAGAGATTGCATCAAAAGTCCAAGGAGTCACTGTTGCATCTGTGGGGGAAAAAAAAAAAAGTAGTGTTAGCCACTGACTTTTTTGCTACCTGAACATGGAAATTTAGGACATAGTAGTACTTTTACTAACAGCCAAGAGCTGAAAAAAATCCATCACTCAATGCTCTATGTTACAGAAATCTCTAGCAAGAGGCCACAGCTGTGGGGAACATACACTTTCCCTGTAATCTAATTTTCACAAGCAATTGGTCTTTTGCCTCCTGTCTAGAACAGCTTTTGCTTGAACACACAACCTTATCATATGTACTATCTAGAAGCTATAGTTTGAATAAACAAGGCAGCTTTTTTTAGTGTCATGCACTTGAGCCTCACCACTGAAGACTAACTAAGCAGTGCAGTAGGAAAAAGCATATGGCACAAGCTGACACTCCAAGCCATCCCAAGTTCCACGAAGAAGTTGAATCACTTGTACAAGTGAAAACATTGACCTATGGGATATTTGTTAATGTAAAAGGAAGATCAAATGCAGACTTCGAGAGAAAGATGTGCATGGTGGGCTTGTGCATTTGCCTTTTCTTCTTATCAGATTTGTAACTTAATACAACCTGGTTTGTGCCAGGACTAAAAGTCCCTGTCCTTTCACTGTTGCAAAGCTGAATACACAGAAGCACAGAACAGCCAAGGTTTGAAGGGGCCTCAGAAGATCATCTGGTTCAACTTCATGGGAAACGAAACACAGATTATACATCTAGCACCCTGTCCAACTACATCTTGAAAACCTTCAATGATGGGACTCTCCCATGTCCCTGTGAGGTTTTTCCCTGTGACTGATTTTTCCCATAGTAAAAAAAAAAAATTTCTTACCTGACTTGAATATTCTCCCAATGCAACTTGCACTCATTGCCCCTTGTGAGGGTAAAGCCTCCATCCTCTTTGTAGCTGCCTGTATGTTCCAGAAAGGCAGTAAAACCAAATCCTTCTCCTAGTCCGAGTTAAAAGCCTTCTAGGAGTGCTCATCCAAGAGACAGCTGCCTTCAGGAACTGCAATGTAACTTTGCCACATTCTCAGGGAGCTGTGGCACATATATCTGTATCCTCAATTGGCACAAAGTGTAAAACAAAGGCATCAGTAGGATGTGAAGAATGAGTCTTCAGAGCCTGAAGGCCCTCTGCTGACAAGGCAGCTAGTTATTCAACTGTTACTGACAGCTTTCAGTATAAAACATTATGTTTGCAAAGGAAAATGCAAGCTAATACTTGAAAGTGTTTAATGTTTCTCATAATCCTTTTACAGATTCAAGAAAAGTATATCATCAATGTTTTGTTATTTCAAGAATTTGTTCCATCAAATTCAACCTGCATGGTGTTTTTAATAGCTTGATTTTCAATTATGTCATTAGTTATTTTTAAAAAGTTTTTTGAAGGCCAACACAAAGTACATCTTGAGAGAAAAGACCACTGGGAGGATTGCTGAGGTATTTAAAACCCCCTCTAATCACACTGAAAGCAGCTGCTAATTCATGGAGTTAACTGTTTTCAGAAAAAGTGGTTTTCTCTTAACATCAAAATCAACAGATGTCAGAAAGCATATTTCCCTTGTGCTGAGAAAGAATTATTTTGAGCATTTCACCTCACGCCATGTCACTTTTTATTTGAAAGAGACATTCCCTCCTGGTTTTAAAGAACTCCTAATATCCAGTGCAAGGAGACACTGCCCATGATCTCTCACCGCTCTGGCAGCCAGTGGCAACTCAGAGTTGTGCAGAAATGCACCTGGGGCTGCCCTTAGCGTACAGGAGGGCACACTTCTGTTCATTTTTTCTCCTCACATCACCCTCTCCTT
This sequence comes from Mohoua ochrocephala, assembly GCA_013398855.1. Lineage (NCBI taxonomy): Eukaryota > Metazoa > Chordata > Aves > Passeriformes > Acanthizidae > Mohoua > Mohoua ochrocephala. Next base: position 95,101 of record VZTA01029684.1, read on the forward strand.
TCTTCAGACAATTTACTAGTTTCCTGATTCTCCAAATACATCCACACTTGATTCCCTGCTGTGCCTCCCATCCATAACCTGTGAACTATGCTGTGAAGTTACCCCTACATCAAGGGTCATGTTGTCTGTGGTACTCAGGGGACAGCCAGCAGGTCAGTGTGGGAAAAAGGAAACTCAAAACCCCAACAACAAATCAACTTCCATAAGATGCATTTGGTCTCACTTTACTATTAAAAGCTCTGCCCTCAGCTTTTCTCTTCTTCGTTGTACTGCATTTGAGACTCATTTGTTCCTCATCATCTTTAAGCAGACTAAAAGCTTCTCTGAGGGATAGCTGTGCCATCTCCATTCCCACAGAACACTGCAGTCACATTTTGATTTCAGCTGCAAACACTATGCATTAACATCCTACAAATGCAGTTTGGAAATAACTACTGTAACCGAGTGAGAAATTGCAAAGAGGAAAGTCTTGGAATATTCTGGTAGGTAGACTGCTTTACTTACTCAAATTGTATTACCAGTCTCCATCTTTTGTTTCTTGCCAGTGGTGTCAAACGTTTACTGGTTGCTACAAGTCTGTCGAGTGAGAAAACTTCTGCATTAAACAGAAGGTCAAAGAACTACTCTGGCTTTGCAGTAACTGCTGTGCTCCAGCTGACTCCTCCCTAATCACAGACTGCAAACATCAGCCTTTAAGGGAATGATGTTCTCCGATTCATGCACCTCTGAAAAGAACAGTTTTATCCTTCAGATGTCCTACTCAGCATACCAGTGTGGAGGTACATGCCCCCCCAGACGAGCCCAACTAAGATCTTTCAAGCAGTATGGAATCAAAACAACACTAGCTGGAAGGGATTTCAGGAGAGCTCTAGTACAGCCTTCTGCTCAGAGAAGCTAGCACCAAGCTATGAATACTAAGAGGAAAATCAGTTGCAGGCACTCTTCCCTTTGCCCACAGTAGGGACAAGAGGGTAAGTAAAGTGTAGAGCCGAACAACAACAGAAAAGTTCTAGTTTTATGTATGTTCATCCAGAGAATAGCGATGAACAACACCTTCACAGGGCTGTTACGGGATATACAGCAATGAATTTGCAGCAAGTTGCAGCAAAAGCTCAAAAAAAAATAAATTCAATTCTTTACCATCAAAGTAGTCAGTAAAGAATAGCTGCTCAAGCAGAAACTGCAGAGCTAGAAGAGCATTTGAAACCGCAGCTATATTCCAAAGGGTTTTATCTGATGGTACATATGGAATGCAGATAAGACTGTTCCCAGTTTACATTTAGAGATTCTTCTAGATTGTATTCTCAGTTGTGACCTGAAATTTCTCTTGTAGCAGTCTTTCCCACTTCCTCCCCACAAACCATGCCCTAACCATAGTTTACTGCTGTCACTGAGAGAAACCTGTCTGCATGCAAGACCTACCACCATCAAGTAAATCCTGGGATTACAGCATAACTCTTCAATTTAAGCCTTTCAGCATTCGAGATACTGTCTCCTCCACAATCTTCCTGTACAGACTGTCATTATTTTCCACAGTCCCATACAGCTGCTTAACACATTTTAAACTGTAGCCATTATTCTCACACACACTCCTTTTGCCTCTGACAGATCATCTTGCTGCATTTCAGGATCCATGCTTACTGAATAAACATGGATCCAGACAGGAAATGTGCAAGTATCTAACTTGAGGCAAAGCTGCTCTCTAGACCTCCATAATCCCAAAGCCTTTCTCTGCCTGGCTGTTCTGGCCTCAAGTGCTGCCAGGGAGATTTATTAAAGAAATTATGTGTGCCAGCTGTACACACTTGCCACAAACCAAGAAGCCCCTACAGTAACACCTCTGGTCCAAAGACCAATCCATGTCTGCTAGATCCCCAGGCTAGAATCGCTCACATCTCTACTGCTAAGCACATCAGAAGCAGGAGCTGCTGAGAGGCAGCTATGCTTTTCCTTTCCCAAAAAATGTACTAGAGCAAAGAGATACTGTGCAGAGCTAGCTGGAATGTATAGTCCCACAGGAAACTCTGCAGGTGTGCAATGATGGCTCTATAGAAGAGTGGCAGCATGACTAATACCAGGTTAAGCTGCAAGCCTCCAGTTCAGGACCAAGTCTCTACACACAGTTTATATCAGAACTTCTCTTTACCCATCCTTCTGTCAGTAACTTCTGCATACCAAAGTCTGGCCCCTAGTTCTGTGGCCAATAGGCTTCCTTAAACAGCCTTCATAGCCTTAGATTCCCCAAACATTTTTGCTTGGTAGACTAAATCACTCATCTACATATTTGCTGATCTCTTTGAAGAACTACAAGACATTTGAAAAGCAGAACTTCCCTTCGCAGAACCAATGGTGACTATTCCCAGATAGACACCAATCCTGCCTTTTATTGTAGTTGCTGTTTTGCTCAATAGGCCTGACAGTTGGTTAACAGACTTGCAATTCCCCAGATCCATCACAGAAACCTCTTCATAGGTGGTTAACAGACCTGCAACTCCATCACAGAAACCTCTTCATAGACTCCCAACACATTTGTCACCCTGGCTCCTCAGGGACCACACTAGGGAAGTGAGTGGGATACATTTTGCTAACATTAATCCAGACATTTCAACTCTGACTTAGAAGAATTCTTGGGCAAATGCTGTACTCATGGTACCTTATCAGTGATCTAGTTTATTTGTACTCTAGGCCCTGTTACAGCTGCTTCAAACTGAGACAGATCTGCTGACTGTTTCAAATGATATGTTTCATACACATTATTTTAATCCCATAAGTGTATACACACACACACGCCATCTTGCAAGGAGGGAGAATTTCCATCCCCATGTTAAAAAGTCACAGAGAAGGTGAGACCTCTCAGTCAGTGGCACATTTGAGAAGAGCCCAGATACTTTCTTTCACAGCTGTCCATTAGGAGAACAGCTTCCCCAACTGGGAAAAACTGAGAAGCTCTGACAAGAGTGCAAAACATACAGTGAGCTATAAGATGGTCTTATATAAACCGGGTTTTGCAAGTGTCATCTGTGCTTATTATAGTAACTTAACATACGTTACATAAAAGTATTATAAACAGGGTTCAAGCTTTTCACAAGCTAAGCAAGCACAATTTCTAATGATTAATGTCATTTTTCTATGCTCTTATTCATTGTTCTCAGGAAAGGAAGCTAGGCCTTCAAAAAGAGGAATCCAAAATGCCATTTGGCTACTCTTACACATTACTTGCAATACTTTTGTGCATATGAAAACATACTCTAAAACCCAACAGGAAGAGATCAATAATAAATAGCTTACAAAGTAAACAATTTTGTGCCACCTGAATAAGATACAGAAGACAGATAGATGAATTCTAACATCTACTTAGTTTAATAGGCTTTAAAACAGCAGATATTTCTATTCAACTCTATTCTCAATTGTAAGATCTGTAATTTTAAGGTAAATTCATTGCATCCATCATACTGTTAAGATTGTTTTTCTTTAGCATTCTTGCTCTGCAGAATCCTGGGCAAATAAGTCACTAATTGAATCGCAATCAGTTTTATTCTTTGTTGTTGGTTTGGGGTTTTTCCAGACCCAAGAGTTAAAAGTTAATGTATATAAACCAAAAAGCTGACCTTTAACTTCAGAAGAAAAGTGAGCCAGATGTCGGGTTACAAAGAGCCGCAGTTGATGATTCAGATCACAGTATAGAGTATTAATGTTCCAGGAACGAATTCCTGTAAAAAAAAAAAAAAAA
>VZTA01029684.1:111577-150333 GCA_013398855.1 Mohoua ochrocephala
AGCGCCTCTGGACCGCGGGGCTGCGTCGCGGAGGAGGCTCCGCCGCCCGACGGGGAGAGCAGGTACGTGGGGTGGACCGGGCCGCGGGAGCCGCCATCCGGAGGCTCTCGGCCGCCGCCTCTCCGGCCTGCTGAAATCTCTGTTGTGCTGAGGACAGGCCGAGAAGGCGGGCTCGGTGCTGTAGCGGCCGCGCTCGGCGCTGGCCGGGACGTGCGGTGCGGTGGGCTTGGAGCGCCTGGTCGGTGCCAAGTGACCCCTGGGAACACGAGCCGCCGGAGGGCGGCCTGCGGGAACCCCTGCGCGACGTTAGCGAGTCTCTCTGTTGCAGTGCCCTTGGAAAGGCCGGGGAACGAAGCGAAGGTGATGTTGAGGACTGTGCTGCTTCGCCGTGTGTAGAAGGTAACTTCCCCATTTCAGGTGGGTTTTTTGGGTTTTGAATCAGATCCACCGTCTGTGCAGTTTTTCAGTTGAGCTGGCTCACTTGTCTCACCAGGGGTAATTGTGCCGGTAGCAATAGGTCAGAAATTGGCATCCTTTTCTGGAAGTTGATTTGTATGCTTTGGTGTTTGACAAAAAAATAGAGGTTGATTTATTATTATTGTTAGAATGGACCTTCGAGGCTGAAGGTGGTTTAGAAGAGGCAGGGATGCATTGCGATCATTAGGAAATGGAGCCTTATTATGAACTGGCATAATGGTTGTTGTCATCAGAGGATTTTCAGACACAGGCTGTGTATTATCAAGATTATTTTCTCATCGTGGAGTGAAAATCTGCTACAGTTCCTAATGGCATTACATAAGCCCTTGCTGATTAATACTGATTTCTGAGTTAATGGCCACTGTCTCTGTTCTGTTACCGTATTTTAATTAATACAGCTGAGATCAGAGTCTGTTAGTTTATTCAGAGTTTCAGCAATAGCCTAAATACTTCACATGTTAGAGGGTATATCTTTTGCCCTTGTAAAAGTGATAGATGGCTCTTGAAATTTTTTTTGTTATGTATTTTTGTAATGGATGTCTGGTGTTAGATACAGGCATGTCACAGCTGCAGTTTGGAGTTCTAGAGCTCTCACAGAGCCAGGACTTTGAGACCGACGTCGTGCCCAGTGAGGGAGATGCTAGGCATCAGCTTCACTCTGGACCTGCTGCCCTTTCCTCCAGACTTGTGAAGAACGAGTCTAAATATGGTAAGTGAAAATGATCATAGGTGTCCTTTTCCTGCTCTGTAGATTCTACCTGGTTTCTTTAATTCATAAATGTTATGTTTATTTGACAGGAAATACAGTGTTAGTGGTTTTCAAAAATGGGTTCACAGCTCAGTGGTAGTTGCAAAGAATTTTGCCCCCTCTTTCCTTTGGGCTAATTCATTTGTTTTCCTGTACCTGCCCAAGTGCTATCATCGATTCTTTCACTTCTCTTTCCTAATTTGTTTCCAGAATATTTAGACAATCTGATAATAAATTCCCTCCCTGGTAAAAACATCATCATAGATAGTTCAAGATTAATTTTTTTTCATATAAGGCTTGCCTTGGTATTTGTGTAAATTAGAGAACTACACTTTCTTATTTGTATATTAATCGAGTTGACGTGAGTAACAAATATTTGTCTTTTATCTCTTTCTTCCTAGAACTGTGTGGGGACAAGACGGAAACTGACTCCAGCACAGAAGCACATACTGCTTTGGAAAGCCAGGCAGAGAAGTCTGGAAGGTAAAACAGTCTGTCTTCTTTATAGGTCTCTTGTGGACATTCTGTAAGCTGATTTGTGTCTTTTTTTACTAGATTTTTAGATGTGGGAGAGGGTTCAAGGCAAAAGAGAAAGGTAAAGGGAAAGATGAAGTACTGCTGAGACCTTTTTGCATCAGTGCTGAGTAAGGAGTGCTCTCAGCATTCCTTGGTGAGAAAAGATGTGATGTCAAACTCCTAAACACAAAGATATCAATAGGTTTGTTTTTAAAGGCGAGTTCACTGCCTAATAAAAGATGCCAATAATTTTCTTAAAGTGGTATGACTGGAATATACTAGAAGTGATAATTCATTTTAAGTGACAGAAGTTATCTTGAAATAACTTAATCACTGTGGCATGGGCTTTGGCTGCACAGGAGAAATCTGGAGGCTAAGTGTTTGGTATTCCAGGATGCTTTTGAGTATTTGGTATTGTAAGCTTTATGGTTTCAATTGTTTTAATTTAAGTGTGAAACTTCAGTTTGTTGAATAGTATTTATTCTATCTGGCATAAAATTTAAATAATATTTAGCTCATCTTGTACTATTATATTCTGCCACAAAATAACATTAAAAGGGTGAAAGGAATTTCCTAGAATCTGCGTTGAATAGAAGTCAGTAGAACAATCTGCATTCCATTTAAGTATCACTTAGATTGGTAGAAAACGTGAAAAACAATTCTGAAAGTGTAACTTATCAAGAGTGAAAATGTTACTTTGTCAAGAGAAGTTGGTCTTCCTTCTCTCCTTTTTTTTCCCTGTGTTATACAGGAGTGAACACCTTCCATCTGTTACTGATGGATTTTCTTTACAATGTTGTAGTCTTACTTCATGTTTTGAATTTCTCAGGTCAGTTGACAGTGTTTTGCATTTCCAGAGCTCTGCAGGAAGCAGAAGAGCAGACCGGAAAGAAAACGCCTGTCAGTGACCCCAGTAAAATTGAGGAATCCCTTGGTTCTGGTCATGAGGAGTCAGAGATCTTGTCAACTCAGGAAGAGATGTTTCCTGAGAATCCTGCAACAGGTAACAATAAGCAGAGCCAGAATGTCCATCCCAGAGATAAACATCATACCTACTTGATCTTTATAGATATGTAGTGTTTTAGGGTGTAGAGTGACATATTTTTCATGTAATCTCTGCTAAAATTGAGAACGCTGTGTAAATAAAAGGCCACAGCCTCAGTCACTATAGTATGGAGCAATGTCTAAATGTCACTTCCTGTTACAACAGTTGTAACAGCTTGTTAAATACATTTAATTTCCTTTCTTTCTGTGTCCTGTCCCTTGAAGAGCAAAACCAAAACCCGACTTTTATCCTCTTCTGAAACTAATAATGCTACCCTTTGTAGTGACACACCATGTAAAGTGTGGATAAGTAGTGTAGGCAAACTTGTGCCGAGTGGTGTCTCCACCGCTCTGATCTTGTGAGTGAACCTTCTGGATCCAGAGGATTCAATAACAACCTTCTCACACTGAGTCAGTGGTCAGTGCAAGGTGTCTTTTCTTACAAGAACCTTGCCTATATTTGCATCCTAGTGCTGGATCAGATGTGCTGATATTGAAGCCATTGGGGATTTTTTAAAAATTCCCAGGTAGGAAGACTTGTACAGTCTAAAATCTGTTCAAATTTTTCTTTTTCATCTGAACTATTTTGTGCTCCCATTTCACATACTGAACTTTCATGTGCAGTCCTTCTCCAGCTCTGAAAATCAGCTTGTCATTGCCTATCTGAGAAGGAGCTGTGCAATAGCATGAGTTTAATTCCTCAGAATTTTCTGATCACTGTGGTTATTGACCGTATTTCTATCTTTATTTCCTTCTGTTCAAAGCCACTGCAGGGAGTGACTGTCCAGTAACCAGGGTGGAGGAGGGAAGTTCTCTGGCGTGCACTCCTGCCCGCAGTCTGCAAGTCCTGCAGCTCTCTGGACAGGCATTCCTTGTACAGGATGGCCATTCCATGTAAGCAAAACATCCCCAAACTGAATTTCAAGAATTTCATTGCAGTAGTGCATTCCCCCTATTCTCTTCATTATTCAAGGACTTGTGCTTGATTTTAAGCAATCAGTGTTTTAATTTTGCACTGTGAGAGGAGCATGGCCTTATTTTGCAGTAAAATGAACTAATGGTGGCCCTGTGATCCATAACTGTGGCTAGTCTCTTACTGGTGAACCCCTCACACTAGCCTTTTGTGAGAAGAGTCGTATTGTGACAAGCTGGAGCTCGATAGGGGGAGAACTTAATGCATTTTTTAGTGAGGTGTGGTTTTCATTTCCATGTTTCCTTTTGATCTGCAGTGTCTCTTCAGGCCAAGTTATTCCTCCTCCTGTTTCCTTTGGAACCAATGCCCTTGTCCCCAGCAGTCCTACTGAACAGGAGCAAGCAAAAGGTAACATTTTTCTGCACCCATTTACCATCAGGGATAAGATATCCATCCGTGCAGACTTTTAGTATGATACAAAATCAACTATTCCTTTCTGTGAGATTCCTGTCACAGAATGTGAAATACTGTTAGAACTGATATTTTGTTAGCTGGGGTCTGAATTTAGTTGCATTTTAATAACAATAGCAAAAGGAAAATAAGTACCTCAGAAAAACACTCTTTATAAATTTCAGACACTTTTTTCTAGTTATAGAAGTTCTAGACCTGTACCAAATAGTCATAGGAATTTGTAACAAAACACTTGCTTCCCCCTTTGAAAGTAAGAATACGGATGTTTTTGTTGATCTTTTTTTTCCCCTGCATAAAGAATGCCCCTGGAGACAAGATTTTACGAAGTTGAGTACACCACTGAAGACAACTCCTTTAACAGAATGTTGGAAACTTAGGTATAACGCAAGAATTTAGTACTAATATCTTTTCTGCTTTTTCAAACCAGATGAACAGATGGATACATCTGTCCCTGCAGAAGGAAGAGAACTGATGCAAAAGCAGAGAGGAGATGTGCTGGGGGAGATGGCCCTCCCTTGTATCCCTCCAAGACCTCTTGTCCAGCCACAGGCTTCGACTCCAGTGTCCCAGAGTGCCCCAGCCTTTTTTCCTGGATCTTTGCCTGTACCATCACAACCAGAGTTCTCTCATGTAAGGGCTCATGTATATAAATCTTTTCTGAGGTTTTTATATGGCTGATGCAGAAGATGTGTTTGAGTCAACCTCTGTTCTTTAATGTTGAGCTTCCCTACTAAGCTGGTTCTCATGAACCTCCCTGTTCCCACCAGTCTCAGTTACATATTAGTCATATGTGTGGCAGTTTTTCCTGCAGAGAAAATGCAGAACAGCTTAAAGAGGGCATAGTGAGTTACATCACATAGAAGCTGTTGTCTTAGCCTGTGCTGCCTTCTTATGCTGAAATGGTCATTCTGCACCTCAAACTGCATCATAAATTAGTCTTTTATCAGGCAAGACCTTAGCATCATTTGTCATGGAGAAAGGGAAGCTGTTTCATAAAAAAGCATTTATATTCTCCTACAAGGCTAGAATTTATTTACTGCATTTTTCAAGTTGCTTGTTCTTGCTATCTGTTGTTTCCTTTGTGCATTTTGATTCTGGAAATTATAACTGTTCAAAAGGATTTAACAGACAGTTTGTGGGTTTATACATTAATATTACGAATTTCATGAACTTGCTAGAAACTTCACTAGTTGAAGTAGTACTTCTCCTTAGCTGAAAGTAGCATTTGTGTTAATGTAATAGATATCACAGAGAATCTTTCCAGAGCCCTTGGCTGTTCGAGTAAAAATAGCTACTAATTTGCCATATTTGCCCTGTATTTTGTGATTTGATAGTGAAAGGTACCAAGGATTGTGTCTGACTTTGCCACAGACATACTAAATAATAATGTGTGATGATAAGTTTTCTCAGCAAAAACAGGTCAATCATGGCTCATAAAAATGTGTGGAAAAAAAAGGTTTGGATGTTTGTTTGTTTGTTTTTGTTTGCATTGATTGTTTTTTTAATCTGTAGTTTTGTCCTAAACTTGCTCTGCTCCATAATCCAGTATAATGTTTTAGGAATAATAAACAAACAATCCTACTTGGGATGCCCTAATACTCCACGTCCCCCTTTTTTCATTTTAGGATATCTTTGTTCCAACTCAGAGTCCAGAGAAGAAGCATGAAGGAGAAGAGAAAACTGCTGCTTTAACCCCTTTATGCTTACCAGGAGATCTCTCTGGATCCACAGATGCTTCATCGAAGATGTCTGCAGATGATTCTGTGTCACAGCCTCCTGAGTCCTGTAAACTGATGCTTTCTGCAAGTGCATGTAGCCAGCCCACGAATACAGATGTCAGTTCAGGCTCTCTGAACACAGGCCAAGACAGTCAGACCACAGAGGTAGAGAGGATTTCTGAATGCAAGGCCTCAGACTCAAGACTCTGTTCTGTGAAGAATGACAAAGTAAAACTGAAAGTGAACGCAGGTGATCAAGCACCCTCTGAAAACGCTGAAAAAGCAGAAAAGGAGGATGTAGAGACTACAGAAATGCCTGTAGGACAGTTTGTTAGTGCAGGTGTTGCAGGAGATGGACCATTGGCCCCTACAGTTCATCGGGAGCTCGAATGTGTTTCTGGAACTCAGGCTGGTGCAGATCAGTCTGGTCTGCCTGAGATTTTGTCCTATGCTCAAGAGACTTCTAAACCTGAGGAAGTTCCTGAGACTCAGTGTGAAGAACAAGAAGAACTGCAAGTAGAAGAGAAGCAAATACAGGAAGATAGGTCTCTTGTTAACATAACACTTTCTCAGAGGTTTATTCTTGAAAGGGAAGGACAGTGTCACGAAGATGCGGAAGAGAAATTTGCTGATTCTCATAAAAGTAGCAAAAATGTAGCCCAGGAATTAGAAAAGATTGGACCAGAATGTCGGGGAAAAGAAGCTTTGAAAGGTTGTACTTTTGACACTGGGGAGGCAAAGAACGTGGATAAACTGTCCTTTAAGGCTGTTGCAGAAAATACGGCAAAGCTCAATGAAGTTTTAGCTGAGCCTTCTGTAGGGGAGTTACTGGAGCAGCACAACAATTTGTTTCCAAAGTTAAAGAGTGATGTTCAGTCGGAAGTGGCATTGTGTACCAAAAACCAGCCAGGTTGTTCAGAACTGGGACAGGCAATGGTAATAAGCAATCAGCCATCACTTCAAGAGAGAGGGGTTGAAACACGAGTGATTCAGCACGAGAATCAGGTGCCAAAGGATACGGAGGATACTGTTATGACAAGGAATCTGGAGCAAGAAGAGCAGATGCAGCCACAGGAGAAGGCAACTCCTAAATCCCCCAGTCCTTCCAGTGGTAAGTGGATTTAGGTTAGTAGTTCACAGGTGTATATTTTGAATAATGTCAAGGAGAGCTGTATACAGTCCTCAGTGTTTTCAGGGAGCACTGATACTGGGTGCAAGTTGAGCAGTCTCTCTTCAGAGCAGCACTACACCTTCCTGTGTTATATGCAGAACATGGCTTTGCTGTTTTCCCCTGTGGTGCAATTCTTGTTTCTGACTCTCACTACTTTATGGTGGAAACGCAGGGCAGCTTGAAGAACTTAAAATGTTGTGACCTTGGCAATGTTCAGGGATTTTTGTGACTTCTCCCCCACTCAAGAAACAACAACAGCAGGGTCCTTGAAACGAATAGGGTGTGTGGTAGTCAGTGCCTTCAGTAGGTCTCCTTATTTTCTTTTTCCTTTTTTTCATTCTCAGAGGAGGATTTTCTTTGTGGGGGTGTACAGAGCAACTTTGAGCTAGAAACGAATATAGCAAATTTCTTCTTGAGGTTATTTTAAAGTAGAATGGCTTTTCACTTGCCCGCAAGCTGTGGCTCAGCAGGTATTGTCATGACTCATTGAAATCATTTAACATGCTGTATGTCATTATACAAGATGTGGGGTACTACACCTGTGTTTTGTGGAGCTTTTGCCTCTTAGCTGGCTTCATTTCAAAACACAGTTCTCTAGTCCTTAAATGAGAATGAATGAATGAAGGAACTTGATTTTATTGTCAGAAAATGTATTTTCCCTCTTTGAAGTCGGTATTCTGACTCCATTGCATTTTGTGATCTAAGATGAACTTTCCTGTGGACAAGCCCACAGCCTTTGGGACTGCATGTTTTGAAAGACAATTTGGCATAGTCAGGAGAGCAGTACTGGTCTTCGAACTTAAGAACAGTATGGGTTTTATTAAATACAACAGTAAGTTTGGCAGTGCATTGCTGAAACGATGATAAATAGCTGCAGTTACCTAACAAGGTTAAATGTCATTTCCACTTCAGTATGGTCTTTCACAGTAGTCACAATCCAAAACTTCCTTTTTGAGAGAGCATGAACGAAATTGTGTTTGACTTCAGATAATATTTCCCCTCTCATACTGTACTTGAAATGTTTTGGGGTTTTTTTTTTAGACAAATCTAACTGCAATTTAAACACATCACAGTTGGCTGGGTCTACTTTTGAAAGAGAACTATAAGCCATTGTTTAAAGAAAATGAATTCCAAAATTAATGCTTTGTTGTGTTTTATGCATTTGTATTACACTGAAGGGCTGATCAATGTTAGGAGGGAGTTCAGGCTTTTGAGATATTCTACCTAATTGCCTTCAGACTCGTGAAGCCTGGTGGAAAAGTATGTAGAGTGATATTTGCTCTCCTACCATCACTCAGTCCTTAAGGTATGAAGAGCTGTAGAGCATCCCTCTACTCTTAAAGCAGCTTTGTTATCATAATAATTCTTTTCATAATAAATATTTTAGGAGTCTAATCCCTTATCAACAAATTATGAGGCATAAATCAGTAAGCACAAACTTTGGGTGAGGGCTTGCCAGGGGTGCACTCTGTCCCTTCATCCAGGTCACTGACACAAATAAGCTGAGGCTGGACCTTGTGGTGACCCCTGGGGACACCACTAGCTACAGGTCTCCAGCTAGATTCTGCATCACTGATCACAGCCCTCTGAGCTCTGCCATTCAGCCAGCTCTCCATCCCCCTTGCTGTCCATTCATCCAAACCACACTTCCCAGGCTTACCATTGTGCTAGAAGTTACCTACCCACTGCAAAAATACACTGAAGTTCTTGGGTTGGTCTTCAGGATGTTGCAGTTGCTCAACCATGTCTTTAAAGCTTGTGATAGCTGGAGAGGTGAGGGTTTTCAGAGTTTTCAAACAGGTGATACATAACTGTTTGCTGATTGGGTATTTTTCTATGAGAGGATTACGCAAGTTACTTCCCTATGACGTTGAAAATTTGCAAATAAATGCATGGGATGAGGCAAAAGGAAAAAGCATTTGACTAGGTTTTTGATTTATTTTATTTGTTAAATCCTGCAAGATCTGCACATAGTAAATCCACGAAGGCATGGTTTCCCTGATGGGATAGGCCACCTCAGCCATCATTCTGTGTAAGTTTTAGGTTATCGATTCAGGCAACATGCAGCTCTGCCAATTCATTTCTGTCCTAACCTTCATTTCTGTTTTTGACCTCATCTCCCTTTTTTGTGGAAAATCCTGTGCATCTCTGAAGCAAAGCTTGCATTCTGTAAAAGTCCTGTTCATGTCAGGATATTTAGTCTCCCTTTTATCTAGCACCTGGGAGCAGCTGCATCAAGTTGACCACGGTCCAGATTTTTGCTGAGAGAGATTTTCCACGTAGAATGTGAGGAATATCAGTCAGAGCAGCTGTTCAGAGGGGTTTTGTACAGCACCAGTGTTATGCTTTTCCCTATTTCCACGGCACGGTGAACCTGTGCTTCTGGTATTTGAACTAAAGTAGACCCTTGAAATTACTAATTCTTGTGCTCTGTGTCTTTTAGGAACCCCGTTTCATTTTACTTTGCCGAAGGAGGGTGATGTCATTCAGTCCTTAACTAGCATAACACCACCTCTTACTGGCCATCTCAAAATGGGACCCAGGAGACACAGCACGCCAATCGGTGAGTTTGACCCAAATGGCTCTGTTCTGCAGTGAAAGCCTGGAAGCTTTTGATTCTTGGTGCAGGATCTAATAGGATAACTCGAACCTACCTTGGCAAAAAGGTTCTATGGGGGGGGCTTATCCCTTCCCCACAGTTTCCTTGTCATGTTTTCTCAGTCTCGGGCGAAGGTGTTTGCTCCCTAGTACAGGGTGGTGTGGAGCATGTCTTCCTTGCGCTCGCTGTGGTCCTGCATGCCACTCCATTAAAGAATGTAAAAGAGCCTTCCGAGTATCAAAAGAGCTTAGACTACAAGATTGCTTCCAGTATTCATCATCTTTTATCAGGACTTTCTCTGCTGGGTTCACAAAACAGCACCCTGGAAGTGCTAGATGAAAGGAAGTCTGTTCTGCTTGGCTAGTAGTAAATTATTCTGTCACAAACTAAGGACAATACCTGTGCTACAGAATTTTCGTGCTTCGGATCTCTAGAAAGGAATTTCCACTACTGCAGCATTACTAATAATGCGTGCAGTGAAGTGTCTTCAAACCAAAACTGGTTCTTCAACCCCAGCAATGTGAATGGCAGTAGCTACTTCTTGTTTCTTGTTTTTGTTTTTCTGTTTTCAGTGGATGATGCTTGCCCAGACAGCACTATAGCAACCAGCGATGTTACAACAGAGGGCACAATGGGAACCAACAATGTCACTGTGGAAAGTGCAGTGGTGTCAGCAGATGTGTCAGAAGTGTGTGAGAAAGGAGAGTCTGGTGTGGTTCCTGAGTCGGATGCAAAACTTTCTCTGCGGATGAATCCTGTTACCCCTGTGAATGATGGGAGCGAGGAGTCCTTGCCATTCAGCTTGGAAAGTAAGAGGATGAAACCTGAAATGTACGGGTCCCACTCGATCTCAGCCCTAACTCAAAACCTCTCTGTGGCATTCCCCAAGACAGTCTCTGAGTCCCTGTAATTTTTCTCATTTTTCTTTTTGGGCAGTGTCACTTAAATTTGTTTCTCTGTTTCTGCAATGCTGTAAGCAAGGATGGAGTGAGAGGAGAGGCCTCTGTTGTGAGGAAAGGTATTTCCAGCAGACTAAAAATTGCGATGTAGAGTGGCAGTGGTACACAGGACAGGAAGTGAAGTTCGATTGTGTTGGGAGGGAAAAGATTTATAAATAAATAAATAAATAAGAAAGTATAATCATAGAATGGTTTGGGTTGGAAGGGACCTTAGAGATCATCTAGTCCCAACTCCCCCTGCCATGGGCAGAGACACCTTCCAGTAGGCCAGGTTGCTCCAAGCCCCATCCAGCCTGGCCTTGAACACTTCCAGAGATGGGGCAGCCACAGCTTCTCTAGGCAGCATGTGAAAGTGCATCGCCACCCTTACAGGGAAGAATTTCTTCCTAACATCTAATCTAAATCTCTTGTCTTTTAATTTAAAACTGTTTCCCCTTGTCCTGTCACCATCTGCCTGTAGAAAAACTCTCTCTCCTTTTTTTTTAAATAAGTCCCCTTTTAAGTACTGAAAGGCCACAATGAGGTGTCCCTGGAGCCTTCTCTTCTCCAGGCTGAGCAGCCCCATCTTTCTCAGCCTGTCTCTGTAGGAGGGATGCTCCAGCCGTCTCATCATCTTTGTCGCTTCCTCTGGACCTGTCCATAATCCGGACAAAAAGAAGTTCGACAGGATTTTAATCAGAACAGTGACATTCAGTCTAATAGTCTGAAACTTGTAGAAACTTAGGTCTGTTCTGGGAAGCTGGAGGGGGAAGCCTGGGCACCCTTTGTCCAGTATTACTCAGCCTCTCTTCACTGAGTGTATGGAGCTGGGAAAGGTCAGAAGAGTCTTTTTGGATGACAGCAAAATCATCCTTCCCTTCCTTCTTGTTTCAGAGCCTGCAGCCAGTGACAGGAAAGATGGATCCTCTGCTGCTGCTGAGGCTGCTGCCAGGTAACTGGGCTTCTTGCTGGGCAGCCTTAATACAAAGGTCTGGGTAGATTCTTTTTCCACACATTATCAGCTGCAGGGGAAAAAAAATTAGGAGGAGACACAGAAACAAGGAACACTTTTAGCAGTAGACATGACATTAACTCTTTAGCTCTTGCAGCAGGTTTTAATTACACAGTGGGAACCTCACTTGTTTGTTCATTATGGACTCTGTGGTTCCTGCTAATGCCAGCATTTTGCTCCATCTGATTGTAGTCAAAGCCAGAAATTCATGTCTTGTGCAGTCCTGAATACAAGTCTGCCTTATCCATCTCTTAAATTTCAAATATATGGGTTTCTGCCTTCTTTCATGGTGCAATTTTCTGCAAAGAATCTCTGAGAAGTTCTGAAAGAGTATTGTCTTTTTGGTATGAAGCTGATAGAAACATGATCAGTTCATGGTTATGAAATCACAGGTTAACATGTTGACCAAAACATTGAGTTATTCCCTTGGTCTTTTGATTTGTATGTATCTATCTTACCTCACATTTAATGTCTAGCATTGCTTGATTTTAGCTTGCAGGAAGCAATGTTTGTAAGTACTAATAGGAATCTGAGTAGGAAGACAGTGGCCTGTAGTCACCCGAGTGAAGCACGGTGGTTTGAAATAGTGAGAAAATTTAGGAATAAACTCAGTATCCCTTGTTACAGGATTGCATGCTAGATGGTAATCATGCCTCAGTGCTGAGGATGAGCGATAGTCATTTCTCACTGGTTGAGGATGGGTTGCCTTTGTAGGTATGGGATGAAGATGAACTCTCAGGGTCTGCTTCATGACTGTCATTCCCAGTATTTTTGCCACCGGTGTCATGAAATCCCTGAGAAATAAGCCATAAAGGGTCTAATTGTGTCTTCTGGTGGGTACCAGAGGTAGCAGATGCTGAAACTCCTGATAGTGCTGCAGTTTTCCACACAATGTTTTCGAGAATTGTTTCATTGCTCCTGGCTGTTAGGGTGTCTGCAGAAACGACAGAAATGCTTGTGCAATTGCAGCTTCTTCCTTGATCTTTGAGACAGATCATCTCACTCATTCTGTGGCTGTGTAGGTCAACAAACTCAATACTCTTTGTTGCTTTCACGAGGGGCTAGAGAATTCTTGTTTTGCTGTACAAGGGTTTTTCTCACTTCCTGATGCATTTTTGTTTGTTTGTTTGTTTGTCCGTTTGTTTTAAATCTGCACTGCTAGCTCCCAGAAAGCATCATCTGTGTTTAGTCGTGTCTGTGAAGTCCGTCGAGAGGATGAGGCCAGAGGTCATGGTCTTTCCACTTCTCCGTTTAGGTAACTCCTCACAGTCTTTGCCTGCCAGTCCTGGTTGGATTTATATCCACATGTGCGTTTTCTGCATCAAAGAAATTGCACTAAGCCATTTTCTTTGGGTGACTTAGAAGGTTGGGGACAATGGGGTAAGTATCCTAAATCTGTATGTTTGTGTCTCACATGGTAATCAGGCTTACCTCTTCACTGAGCAGCCATGTGATTCCAGAAGACTGATATGCTTCAGTGAAGTCTTGGGTTTGAGGAAATTGAGATCATATTTAAGGCTGTTTAAATACCTTTTCTGTCTTCTCTTCAAAGATATTCTGACCAGTTTTGTTTGGTTGTTGCTGCTGCTGCTATTGTCCCCCTTCCACATCCATCAATTTTTGCTGTCTCTGGTTGCTTTGAAAAGGACTGTACAGCTGCTTATGTTACAGTGACAAGGGTGCTACCTGGAGAACTAGAAGTAGAAATCTGTTTCTTCAGTGTTTTCCATTCTATCTTTTGATGGGACAGTGAGGTCTTGGCCTATGTAGAAAGAGTAACCTAAGTTTCAACATTTATATTAAAGACCATAACGAATAGGGAGTTCCAGTGCTGGATGAGGCACAGCCAGAAGGGAAGACAGTCACTCCTCAAAATCCTCAAGTACCCGAGGGAAGCCAAATATGTACTTCCAGTAGGGCTCAGTATAGTGTCCCATATAGTACCTGGCAGAGGCAGTACTTTGGCAGCAGACAAATTCTAATGAAAGCATTAGACAGCGTTTGTGTTTATGCTGCTGGGTCTTCTTGCTACATGGGATTATCAGTTTCAAGCCAGTCAAGCACTGGAGCAGCCTGAAGTAACTTCAAGATGACATGCTTCTGGAAGCAAGTTGCATAGTTGGTGCCACTATAATGTGTGGAGTGTAGCAAGAAATTTTGTATTTCAAAAAGCAACTGGTTCTGTACAGTGTCAGCCATACATTTTACTACCCTGTGTGTCACTTGAGAAGTGTTGAGAGGTTTTTGTGTTATTCGAACTCTGAGTTCTGTGCAATCGTAAGGAGCAATTGAGTGACTGCCGGGGTGGGGGTTTTTTAATGCTGCTTTCACTTGAGGGGCAGCATGTTGGTTGTCTTGTTTTCTTAATCCGTAGTTTTGATCTGTGTGTAACTGGTTTGCAGGGGGGATCTGTTCCTTTTTCCTGGCACACAAGAAGATGCTGAATTACATACAAATCCCAGTGATTGGCAGTGCCAGCAACACAAGGCAGATAGCAGTGGCAGACAGATCCTAATTCCTCAGAGGATACAGCAGGACTGCCATCAACAATCTTCTGGTGCAGAGGATGAAGAGTCTATGGAGACTGATGTTGTAAGCGCTCAGGCAGAAGATGGGAGAGGAATGCAGAGAAAACAAAGTAAAGCTGTTAAAATTGGTCAAAGTCAAGAGAGGTGGGAAAACACCAAGAATAAAGGGATCCAGACTACAGCAGACTCTCTTTTTACCCCAACAACTGTTACAACAGCAACACAAACATCAGAAGAAATCTGTAGACAGGTGGAAACGGGAACCAGTATGTCTGGGCAAAGACCTGGGCAGCAAGATGTGAACATTCAAACCGACGAGAGTGGGGAAAAGCTCGTCAACGCCTCTGGAGACGACACGGACTCTTTGCACAGTCAGGTGGGATGAGGGCTGCCTGTATTTAACTGCTTTAGGACAGTAAAGTATCCCTTCAGCCAGTAAATTCACTAACAGTTGGTTCTCTGTTGAAAAAAGGCAAAGGACCACATTAAAATGTTAATGTCACAAGCTGTCCTGAATTGACTGCTGAGGTAGCAATACTCACTGGGCAGCATAAATTTGAGAAGTAAATGTCTCCATATATATTTTCTGGAAAAATGTGACAAGTTTTGGTTGGTTGGTTGATTGTTTTTTGTTTGGGGTTGGGGTTTTTTGGCTACAGATATAGTTAACACTGTAAAACTTTTCTCACTTTTTGTTGGCTGGAGATGGGAGTTGTGTGAAATTTTGAGTGAAGGGTTTGATGCTTTCTGTTTTGCATCAACCAACTTCTGATGGCTTGTTCTCTCATTCCATCTGATATCAATGGGTAAACACATGAAGGGGGAACTCCTCCAGAGAAACATTCTATCAGGATGAATAGCTTCGAATCAGTATTTCAGAAAGTACTGGAGACCCAAAAACCCCCACTGCTTGACTGTTACAGTTTGTATATTTTTTTATCAACAGAAAGACTAGAAAAATGATTTTTTACTAAGCCTGATTTAAGACTAATGTGTCCTGTGGGAAATAGGACATTAACAGGGCCGTAAAAAGACAGTGCAATATTGATGTGATATGTCTGAGAGTCTATTCAATCAAAGAGTACTGGAAGCCACAATAAACAAGTTTGCTGTTTCCTCCTTGGACTGCTATGATTTCCCTTCCTCTACTCGTCAGCAAAATGTGTTCAGTTCTCCTTTGTTTAAGGTCTCTTGTGTTGTTGCATCTAATTTGTAACAAGATGCTTGAAGGTTCCCTACTCCCGTACTTTAACATGGTATGAAGAAATTATACTGCAGAGGTAGCCCTACTCAGAAATAATTTGCTTTTTGTTGTGGTCTCTCTTGTCTTTACTGTGTCCTCTTTATTACAGGGAGAGGAGGAATTTAACCTCCTTCACCCGCCCAAAGGCCGAGTTCAGCGTCGCCACGTGCGGACCATTCGGGAAGTGCGCACCGTCGTCACGCGCGTTATAACAGACGTTTACTACATCAATGGTGCGGAGGTGGAACGAAAGGTCGTTGAAGTAAGTTCCTGGTTTCGTGGCTAAATGGAACGAGATACTGGCTGAAAAAGAAAAGCAGTTAAAATGAGAATGAGCAAGTTGAATGAACAGGTCTGTGTGCTGTGATGACGAGGCTTTCTTCATGAGCAAACTTGCAGGCCATTTAGTGAATGGCAAAAGCTGTGGTTTTGATGCTAGTATATTTCATGCCGTGTGTTCTGAAGACACGCTCAAGTCCCAAAGAACTCAACAAAAGACTTAACTATGTGCATCCAAACATTGTAAAAGTCTTGGAGTTTTGCCAGAATAGAGATAATTCAGAATGAGCAGAAATTCTATTAGTAAGCAAAAATCACTTCCGCCTGTAAAATTGAACTACCTAAGGTAATTTAGCCTGTTTCGCAGTTCAATGCCATTTTTAACCACAGTCTTTTGAGTCCTGTGTACCAGATTCTCTAAGAGGTCTACAAAAATCAACTAAAAACTAAGGCATAAACCAGCCTTTTGTTAGTACACTTGTGTTGTAGTGTATACATTCATTAATTGGAAAGTCTTTAGGGAATCACGAAGGATAGCTGAGAAATGCTGATTTGATGGGCACAATAATCACATCAGCCTGCTAGCAGTAAAATGTTACTGCTATTCTATCAAGGTAAATAACATAAGAGTCTTGTGCTGTGTAGTCACAGTGAGTAATGACACAAAAGGATAAACTAGTTCAGTACTTTTACAACTGATACTACACACAAAATTCCTTATTGTAACATCAAAACGGAGAATTAAATGTCCTGAAATATGCTTACATAGTTTGTGTAATCACAATCATATAACCATTTCCGCTTTATCTCCCAACACTTGATATCGCTATTTTGTAGATACATGTTTTTATATCCATAAAGCTTTAATAACTCCAGATGACAAGCTGTCTGAAACTGATCTTGGATTATGAGCAACCAAAGGCTCCTAGTGTCTCATGTATTTGTTGCAGTCTCACACTCTAGAAGGGTGGGGGTTATTCGAAGCCAGTCCAATTGGATACCAAGCCAAGCTCTGCCCTGTTGTTAAGGAAACTTCCCTGTCCAACCATCCAGGAGCCACTCTGGCAGTCACAACTGCACCACCTGAGCTGGGACTGAGGCCCCTTCGCAGTGGATAGCTCCAGTGAGCTGCTGGGTGCCCCACTTGACTCCCTGCACACCCCACACTCACAGAGTCAGATCAGGTTTCCTCGCCGGCTGGACCCCATGTTTCCCATGGCAGAGTCTCAGACCTCTGGATCCTTAAAATAATTTAATCTTGTTGCAATAGCTAAGTAACAAAATAACTGCTTGAGCTGGTGCCTCCAAGGAGAGACCTCCAACAAAGGGTACCCTGGGCTTTTTGTAGCCTTACAGTCTTAAGGTGGAAAAGTTTGGGAAAGTTTGGGGGTCTTCTGTTCCTGCTGTGCCTCCAAGTGTCCCACGGTGTTTTGCCCGGGGCTCTCGCCCCCCAGAGCTCAACCTGCAGCTCGCGCTTGCAGCCCTGTGCTACCTGCACTGAATGTATTCCTCAACACTGCTGACTGAGCTCTCCTGCACTGAATGTATTCCTCAACACTGCTGACTGAGCTCTTAATGTGACTTCTTGATACAGAGCAGCTGCAGGCCTGTAGTGAGAGATGCACTGTCTACCATGGATTAGCCCAGACTGTGTGGCTGTCATCAGCTTCATGAATGTGGTCTCAGCTTGTCTGCACTTTGGACTGGTGATTGTAAACCTCTTTTTGTTTCTTTTAAGGAAACTGAGGAGCCTGTAGTGGAGTGCCAGGAATGTGAGACTGACACGTCCTCCTCTAGAACTGCAGGGGGCTCGTCAATGACCTCAGGGGACCTTGGTGATGTCAGCTCCTTCTCATCTAAGGCCTCAAGTCTCCACCGTACGTCCAGTGGAGGAAGCAGTGGTCACTCTGCCATGCACAGCAGCGGCAGCTCAGGGCGAGCTGTCAAAGGGAAAGTGTGTGGGACAGAAACCGGAGAATTTGCTTTACCCACTGGCAGAGGCGTCTTGGGAAAACTGAGGTAAGTGCAGAGTCTTGGGAAAAGAAGAAGAGATGTTTTGCAGAAACAAGCATCTGGCTTGTGAGTGTGAACCAGGGTAGACCTAAATCAAAGGTTTTCTGGGAAGATCTGACTTGAGGAACAGAAATAAGGAGGTAGTATTTGCTTTCACATCTGTTCATAAAGGAGTAGCTTGTTTCCTTGTGAGGCATTGCTTTGCGGTTTAGCAGCGAAGAGGCAAACTTCTGGATGCGTTGTGAGGTGATTGAGAAAATGGGAGGATCCTAGGGAGCTGGCTTCTCTTCTCAAAACAGTTAACTCATAAATTCTCTAGCCCTAGGAAAGGAGCTGGGCAGCCTGCATCTCCACTCAGAGTTAGCCAGACAGGAGCACTGCCTTGTGAGGAAGAGGAGGACTCTATGCCTGGCACTCGTCAGGCTGGCAGAGCACCTGCGACCCTTCGTGGACGAGGAAGGAGAGGACGCCCACCATCTCGAACAACAGGAACAAGGTACCCTGGAGAAAGGAGACTGTAACTTTAATTTATTGCCAAGAAAGAGAATGGGGAACTTCTGTCTTAATGTGCTCGAGGAAAAGGAGTGCTGAGTGTTTCAGAAGTTAGTTTTTAGTGATATCATGTAGCAGCTGCAAGCACCTCACCCAAGTATTTTATACTTAGTAATTGTTTTTTCACATCCTTGTGGGAATGCTTTTCACCTTTTTTTTTTTCCTCCCCTATCTGGGACTGCTTTTTTCTACAGAGATTTAGCTGGACTGCCAGGTATGGAGGATCTCTCAACTGCAGCATCACCTGAGGAGAAATCATTTACTCGTTCAGTTCGCCTGCCAGATGGAGGAGAGAAATCTGACACTTCTGGCTTCTGTGCCTTACGTCGAAGTGACTCTCCAGAAATCCCATTGCAAGTGGTGACTGGTCCTTTGGACTGTGCAGACTCATCCTCTGGGAGCAGCTTTGTGGGCCTCAGGGTTGTAGCAAAGTGGTCCTCAAATGGGTATTTTTATTCTGGGATGATTACCCGAGATGTTGGAGCTGGAAAGTACAAGCTGCTCTTCGATGACGGATATGAATGTGATGTGCTAGGAAAAGATATTCTGCTCTGTGATCCTATCCCGCTGGAGACAGAGGTGACCGCGCTCTCTGAGGACGAGTACTTCAGTGCAGGTAAGAGCAGTGTTTGAGTTTCATCCTTGGTTTTCTGAGTTGCTGAGCGTAGTGGGAAATGGATGCTTGTTCCAGGAGGACGAGAAGCCTGGGTATGGTTGGCTAACAGGCGTTATTTGCTGTCTTGTCAGGTGTGGTGAAGGGACACCGGAAGGAGTCTGGAGAGCTGTACTACTGCATTGAGAAGGAAGGCCAGAGGAAGTGGTACAAACGAATGGCTGTTATCCTGTCTCTGGAACAAGGAAATAAGCTCCGGGAGCAGTTTGGGCTAGGTCCTTATGAACCTGTCACCCCCCTGACCAAAGCAGCTGACATCAGTCTTGGTAAGGAAAGGTGCTGTTGAGCTGCTGACTGCTGTTCTGTGTCTTGTGCCTTTGAGGTAATTCTAGTACTTGATCTAAATTGCCAATGTTGAAATGTTTCTGGGTATTCAGTGATGCTTTTGGTACTTCATCGTGAGATCTTTGAGATCCTTTTATTGTTTGGCATCAGAGACTTAGTGGTATTGACTGGCTTGTGGAAAGCAGTCTGCTTCTAGGACAGTGATGCTTGCTGTACTTATATACACTTGGTGGATGGCTGCTTTGATACAAAGTCCCAGCAGTACTGGGAGGAAAAGAGACAAGCAGGGTACAGGGCTTGAGAAGAAAGATATATTTTTTCTTGCTTTCCTCTGTCAGAGGGTGGTGGCATGTATCTTCTAGGTCCTATTGAGTTCAGCCACTTCTGCACAGGTAGGTAGGGTGAGAGCTTGTGGAGTTTGGTGACAGCCCATGACTAATCCCTGCATACTACATTGCAGATAATCTGGTGGAGGGGAAGAGGAAGCGACGTAGTAACCTCGGTTCTCCCAGCACTTCCAGCAGCAGCACAACTCCCACTCGTAAAGGGCAGGAGAGTCCGCGTGCCCCACCAGTCTCACTGTCTGGGAAAAGGAAACTTATTACTTCTGAAGATGAGCGATCCCCAGCTAAACGTGGCCGCAAGTCAGCAGTGATAAAGCCTGGTGAGAACCTTATTTTCTGCTCTTAAACTTGCATTCATCTAGTTTTTTCCTCCCTGGTTTTTCTGTAATTGATCTTTCTGCTTTCCATAACTGAAAAGCAGATGAGATTGCTTTTTTTGTTCTGCGGGGTTTGAGACCGATTCTCCCTGGATACATTCAGCAGCCAGAGATATTTTTAGCATAGTCTGAGTGTTTACCTGCCACCTTTTCAGTTCTGGCTTTTAGAAATGTTCTGACTTTAATGTTGTGATTTGTCTCTCTCCTTTCTTATCTCTTTAGTCAGTCCTGAAAGCTGTTAAAGGGACCCCTCACAGCAGTCAGTGTTGTTTCAGGATGTTGATATGACTTGCAAACTTGTCCCATTAGTCTTTCATGTTTTGATTTGAAGATTCTTTGCAACCAGAAGGATAAAAGATCCCTACCCAGCCTAGTGTAATCCTAGCCCTATCCTGCCTCTCTGTGTCTCCTGCAGTAAAATATCTGAGTTGAACAGATCCCCCAGGTAAGACATATCTTTGAAGACTTACAGTGTTTCTGTCTCTCTACAGGGGCTGTGAGAGCTGGAGAGGTTGTAAGCACCTGTGAAGGTGTAGATGCTGCAGATCCCCCAGTGCTGGAGGGTGACCATGGACCCTTGCCACACAATAAGACCCTCTTTTTGGGCTATGCCTTTCTTCTCACCATGGCAACACCAAGTGACAAATTGGTCAATCACCAGAAGCCGTCGGATGGTCCCACTGGGAGCAGCGAGGAGGAAGAAGGTGAGGCAAATCTTACCCATTGCATTTCAAATGCTGTGTCTTTAGGAAAAATGCTGGATGCTGTCTGATCAGGCATTTGTGTGAGTGCTTGTTTACCCTTTTCCTCTTTAATCGTTTGCAGAAAGGACCTAAGCCTCAGTCTCTGATTTAGCCAATTGCGGGCTAAGATGTGACAAACCTCAGGGATGATCACAGGCCTGTTCCGCAAGCTAAGAAAGGTGTGAAAATTAGTGAGATCAGCAGTGTCAGAACAGTATGATGTAAGAAGGAAGGTTTTGAGAGACAAGGGATAGTGCTGGCAAACATAGAACTTGAAAGCATGTATGGATTGCTCCAGTTAGCCTTTGCTGGTGTCATGTTTCATGCAGCCAAAGGAGTAGCAAGGTGCTCACCTGACTAGTGGTGTGCTGCCCTTTCTGCTGCCCCTATTTTATTTTTCTTTTGGCTCTTTCAATGGTTTTCTTTAGATATTCTTGGGAGAAGGGCTGGGATCCCTTACTGGAATGGATGAGGGCTCTGTGGACTGAGGTGTAGGAACATGAGCCGATAGATTATAGTAAAAAATTGAACTTTCTGCCGTAGATTTTTTAGAGATGACTCCGTATGATAAACATTACATAGCACAACAGCTGCGAGCAGGAGCTGGCTATATCCTGGAAGACTTCAATGAAACCCAGGTAAGGGTTCACTTACTAATCTAGAACAACAGTCACAGAATAGTTGAGATTGGAAGGAATTTCTATAGCTTACCTTGTCCGACTGCTCTGCTGAAAGTGGGATCAAATAGAGCAGATCGCTTAGGTCCTTGTCCAGTTGTTTTGAGTATCCTCAAGGATGGAAACACCAGACCCTCTCTGGGCAGCTTGGTCCAATTAGACAAAAAGAATTTCCTGTATTTCAATTTTTAACTGTTGCTTCTTGTCCTTTGAGTGGATAACACTGAGAAGAGTCTGGTTCCATCTTTTGTACACCCTCGTATCAGTCATAACTATGCATTAAAAAGACCACCCAAGCCTTCCCTTTTTGATCTTTAACAAGCTCAGCTCTCTCAGCCTCTTCTGGTATGTCAGGTGCTCCAATGCCCAGGCCTCTTAGTGGTCCTTGGCTGGACCTGCTCCAGCATGTCTGGTGGTCTTGGTATACTGCAGAACCTGGGAGTGGATGGAGTACTCCAGATGTGGTCTCACCACAGGTGTGTGCCTTGGAACACTTAGAGGTAGAGCTCTTCACTTACCAGATCTACTTGGACAACTAATGTAATTTAGTGTGGCTTTTACTTAAATTTAATTTTTTTTTTAATGAAGAGGGTAAATTGTTCTTGGAACATCTTGCCTGAGGAAGCAATCTTGTCTAGTGACTTACTGAGTCTCAGGCTAAAAGGTAAATCATCTCCTTTGTCTGAACTGGAAGAGGGCTGTGATACAAAAACTAGGCAGAGTTTTTGTCTGTGGACTGCAGAGCCTGGAATAGGATATTATTAAACAGATTCTGAAATCAGAAGTGCCTTTATCTAATTCACCTTTCACATAATATGGCTGTGAAAATCAGGGTTTCAGTTGTTCTCTTCTTTAAACTGTTTAGCAGCAGGATAATTTCGAGTGGTTTTTTGCAAGCACTGCCTCCTGTTTACATGCCTCCTTCTCTCCCCTCAAGTGTAACGCGGCATACCAGTGTCTTTTAATTGCGGACCAGCACTGTCGAACTCGGAAATACTTGCTGTGCCTTGCCAGAGGGATCCCTTGTGTGTCTCATATCTGGGTCCATGATAGCTGTCATGCTAACCAGCTTCAAAATTATCGGAATTACCTTTTGCCAGCTGGATATAGCCTCCAGGAGCAAAAATTGCTAGAATGGTGAGTGCCAAATAACTATGAACTGAGTCCACAGACTCTTAAGAGACTTGTTACGCTTGGAACGCTCTTGAATGGCTACAAATACTGAAGGTGACACTGGTACCCCTCCCTATACTTTCCCTTCCATGTAGGAACAGCACTTCCATCTCTTTCCTTGGATTTACAGTGACCTTTAATGCCAAGGTACATTTGGGTGTCATGTACACAAAAACAGAGTCTCCTTGGAAGTAAGGAAGGCGTCAGTCTTCTCATGAGGAAGACAGAATTCGGACAAGGCTTCCCCCACCCTTGGCTAACTTCTGTAATTGCTTGGAAATGGATAAAGGAGAGCAATACTATGTTAATTTCCTTTTCTTTTGGTACGTTTTGAAGCTAGCTTCTGCATTTTCTGTGGAGTCTAATCCAGTAAGTCTGTTCTGAGATGACAGGGAGGTCAGACTCCTTAGGCAAGCTGAGAGGCTGACACAAGTTTGTAGATAGCTGTAGGCTTTTGGGCAAGAGACTGATGTCTTCCTGCTCAGCCCTGTCAAAGTGGAAGCATTTTGGATGCGCACAAAAAAGGTGGTTCAGGATTAGGGAAGAGTTCAGCCTAACTTTGGATATAGGCTGCTGCGCACACACCCCACTAACACTGTCTAGCTCTGTTTTACTCTCTATAAACAAAGGACAGTCACTCCAAGTACTTCAGGAAGGGTGGTAAGAGAGTGGGTCACTGTATGCAAGATATTCAAAAAACATGTATGGGAGCAAATCAGGTGACTAGACTACTGGATATTCTTACCAGTCTGCATTTCTCTTTACTCTGCAGGCACCCACGAGAAAACCCGTTCCATAACCTGAAGGTTCTCCTGGTGTCAGACCAGCAAGAGAACTTCCTGGATCTGTGGTCTGAAATTCTCATGACGGGGGGAGCAGCATCTGTTAAACAGCATTACTCAAATGCTCACAACAAAGGTACTCATTGGCCAGTTTCTCAGGGAATCCTATGCCTCTGTGCTCTCTAGGATGGTTTAAAACCATGCAGGATGGTTTACAAGGTTGTCTTGTAAGCAGAAAGGAAGGCAAAGGGCAGATGCTGGCTACTTGAATGTAATCTGTATGTAGATTACATCTAGGAGACCTGTCTTGCAGAGGAGATGCTGCAGCAATTCAGAACACGAGCCATCAGCTTCCAGCCTGTGTTGAAAGGGGGAAATAGGCAAGAGTTGCTCCCGGACCTACTGTTGGCCTCTCAAATTGTGCTTCCCTTGTTCTTCTGAACTCGGCTGCCTCTCCCTCTCCATATGGGATGCAGGCCCTAGCACTCATAGCCTGAGGTCAGGACTCAGGGTCATGCCTATGCTGTTGGCTACTGGTTTTCTCTTAATTTTTATCTGGACGAAAAGGAATATTTTCTTGCAAGGTGCAGGGTTGCTGTAGGTGTGTCTTAACTTTTACCAAGAGCATTCACTGCCTAGGAATGAGAAGACCTGTAACAGTGATTCATAGTGGTGAAACACACTGATCTGCTGGGTTGGATGGGGCTTGAAGCCGCCTGGTCCAGTGGAAGGTGTCCCTGTTTGTGGCATGGGGTAGAATGAGATGAGCTTTAAGGTCCCTCTCAAACCAAATAATTTAGCATTCCGTGCGTCTGTGATCTGCTGCTGCAGAGCAGAATCTTCTTTCTTCACCTGACAGATGCCTGTCTTTCCTCCTGTACAGATATTGCTTTGGGTGTTTATGATGTGGTGGTGACTGATTTTTCCTGCCCAGCTGGTGTCTTGAAGTGTGCGGAAGCTTTACGGCTGCCTGTTGTCTCGCAAGAGTGGGTGATCCAGAGCCTTATTGCTGGGGAGAGAGTAGGCTACAAGCAGCATCCAAAATATAAACATGACTATGTCCCTCACTGAATGGAACTCTGCCCTGCTGTCCCAACTGTCGTGCAGACTGTGTTTTAAACAGGTTTTAAATGTTTGTGAATTGGGCAGTATGCATGGATTATTGTATATAGTTTTATCTGCTGGACTTTTATGATTAAATAAATGTTTCATCTCTTGTGGTATCTGCTGGTACTCCTCATTTATCTAAACTTCTTTCAGGGCACTGCCTTCAGGAAAGGAGTGCAGAGAAAAAAGAAACACACACATTTCTCTGAGCTGAATAGCACTAATATTCTGCTTTGAGTAAAGCCTGAGCTCAACACAAAGTCATACAGAGAAAGGGAAAGGGGTGTTTTCCATTGGCAGAAGTTCAGGGCAGTGGCATTTCTGTTTGTTGGAAGAATACCACGTTGTCTATTCCTCATTTGCTGTTATTTTCCATTAATTTCATTAAGGTGCTGCTGAAGTGAGTGCTAAGAATTTCTTGGACAAAGTATCATTTTGTTTTGGCTACCTCTTTTTTTCTTCCCTGTCATGACTGTTTAGGTATTAACCTGCTGTAGTGGAGACTGGCTCTACCTAACTTGAGATAGACACAAGAACCTTGGACAACTAAACTGCTGGGAGACTGAGGTACAAAGAGTATGTAAGTGCTGTGTATCTTTAAATGGCAATGGGATAAATCATCTGCTTTTGAGCTTCTGCATTCACATCTTAGTGGTCAGCTGGCATAAAGGCAAAAGCTCTTCACTCTAACAGTGCTACAGGCTGAAGGCCTCCCTCCATCCACATAATCTTTAGTCCCCTGCATCAAAAGTGTAGTTTTTCTCAATGTGTATTTTTTCCTCTATCATTTCATGGCTCAGACATTTGACCGTGTTGGTCTGTAAATCTCACATCCAAACTTCAACACTTCTTTCAGCTTTCTAGCTTTTTCCTTGGTCAAGGGATGTTAAACTTTGCATCAGGTGCAGTCCTACCATAAACAGCTGCAATGCGTGGAAGGTGCCAGGTCTTACACTTGCTGGCTGTTGTTATTGTGTCTTTCTGAGTGAGCAGAGAGGATTTTTTTCCCCCCAAGGACATGTAACTTCAGTGTGAGCTGCAGCTGTGTGCAAACACCAACCCTTTGAGGGGAAGGCTGGTTTCCTGGCAGCGTTTGTGTTCAAATTGGGAAACCTGATACAACACCCCAGTGATGGACTGGAGGGTTCTCTTTTGCCAGTCATTCAAATGGAATTGCATCAAGACAGTCTGTACTCTTATAGCAAGGCTAGGAAATCTTAGTAACAGGCAAGAAGTTCTGCCAGATACTGCTTTTCAATGACAGACAACAGAGACAATACTCCATATAATTGCATGACAAGATATTTTTATTTTGGTTCAGTAGGGTAGTCACTAGTAGCATTCTAAATAGTCTGGAATGAGAACACCACAGGTGAACATGCCAGGTAAGCATCTCCTTACCATTTTTCTGCTGGCAGAGGGTGCTTTGTACTCAAATAGGGCAAAGCTCCTGTCTTGGCAAGTGTAATTTTAGCACATAAACTGTATTCAGTTGTACAGAGAAAGCACGTGGTATCACTGGCGTCTCCATGACCTATACACATATACTAGACTAGTGCACTGCAGGAGAAGAGATTTTAAAAAATCTATTTCTTCTTCCTTCCCCCTTCACCTCAATTGAAAATTGCTACTGCTGTTTCATTTATCTGGTGGTATTTGGTTAGCAGACATTGTGTACTGTAAATCAGCTTATACACAAGTGGAACTTCCGAATACAGCCAAAACTTCATTCATAGTCAAGAACAAGATGACTTCCTCCATACTCGAACTTGAAGTGGAGCATAGTCCAGCTGAAGAGTCCAGACATCCCAATTCTGGTTTTTTCACTTTCTGAAGAGGTTCAGATTGCCTCCCTAGAAGCCCTTATAAGTATACACAGGGCTGCAGAAAGCATATTTTTACAAGTTCAGAAGAAATGGAGTAGCTTTCTGTAATCACTGGGCAGCCTCACGTAAGTGGCACTTCCTGCCCATTCCTCCTGAAACAGTAGTTCACCAGGCAAAAGCCAACTACAAAGGAAAATTCAGTTGAGTGCAAACTCTCCAACTGTCCAAGAGCACCAGTCTCCAGTGCTTGACGCATCACTAGGCACAGCCTGAAGGCAAGGCCTTTAGTGCTTAGACGCCAAAACTGCAAGAGAAAGGTACAGTATTAACTACATATTGAAAGTAACTCCCTTTACCCACCCACACCAGCATTTTTTGACCATTATGAGCTAGCAGCTCATTCAACTTTCTGCCAAAAGAAACTCAAAGGGGAGAAAGCATATGAAACCCAAAAATGCTGATTTGTTACTTTTCTGTCATAGTATTTATCAACACTTAGTGTAAGCCAAAATAATTAGAAGCAATCAAGAAAAATGGCTTTGTACTTCAAGTACCTCAGGATAAAGCTACAAGCAACCCTCGAGATATTCCTACCTGCCCAAGGTTCCTCCAGCCTGGGTGTAGTATTTGTTATAATCCAAACGCAGCAGCAGTTGAGCTAAGTCAGAGTTAATCTGATGATTGCGAACACTAGAGAGAATCTTGAAGAGAAGTGATGACTGACGACTGAATCCCTACAAATTGGAACATGTCAGTTCTGGGCCCTCTCAGAAGAGAAGGAAAGCAAGCATCTCATCTCTGTTTCTGCCTTAGCCAGTCCTTTAACAGCCTGAAGAAAAGAATCACTGCAAGAGATGTGATGCTTGTGGTCCAGGGTAAGGTCCTGGATAAGGTCCAGGATAATTCTTGTAACTTTTTTTTTTTTTTAATTGTTAGTTATCCAAAAGGAGGGGTAGAGGTACTGACCTCTGCCTCCTTTCTATTCCAGTATCTGCCCCCATTCCTCCTCCCTGTGCACATAGAATTTCCAACTCAAGCAGAGTTGATTAGTTAAAATAATTACAAGCATTTACATAGGAGGTCTCAGCTTACACTCACTCCTGTTCTACAGCTGTTCAAGCCAAGATAACTGCTTAGGCAAACGTTTGCATGGGAGAAGAACAGATCCACAGAAACACAGATTCACCTTCACCAAAATACTGAGTTGTGCAGCTCCCCGTTCATCTAACGGGCCCAGATTCTGACTGACCAGAGAACAAAAACTATGGCAAAGATCCAGAATTTCATTTAGGCAGTGGAAAACCTACATGGAATAAAAAGTACAAATTAGTAATTGAAACAGAGTTTGAACACAGAGAGAAAGCAGGTACCTGAAAAGTTGAAGTATTCCTAACAAAGATGTTGCTGATACTGTATTTTTTAGTCAGGAAGGAAGATATTAACGTAGCATTTTTGTAAGGTTTTCTATGGAAAAAGGATTTAAATGTTATGCTGCATCTCCCCTCTGCCCCTCCCACAGCCTTTTGCAGACATTTTTGGGAAAACAGCAATTGGCTTGAACCATCCAGATAGGCACAGGAGTTGCACACTGGCTTCTCTATCCAACCAGCAGGTCATCACTGCAGCTTTGGGATTAAGAAGGCAGGATAAAGACCAACAGGAGCCATGGTTCAAGGCTTTGGTTTCACTGTTCACTAAACTTGGAATTTCTTTTGTATCAGTTGATCTGACTGGGTAATTACTATTCTGCCACCTTTATTCTACAATAACCTCATAGATGAGCACAGAGACACTGTTTCATTGAAACTAACCTTCTTTGCAAATGTTTTTGTGAGGCTGTTCATAAAAAAACTTTTTTTTTTTTTTAATTAACAAAATTAAAAAGACCCTAAGTCCACTTGGGAACATCTCAACTATTTTTTTTATCTTAAGTAGAAGAGGGAATTTTTCCTAGTCTAATGCATATCGGTATGAGTCCCTCAGGAATTCAGTTCCCAGCACTGTGCTTATTAGTACTTCTTTAATGAAATAGCCTGTGATAAAAACATAGTGATGAAATACAAGTTATTAAGGTTAACTGAACACTGAAGTAAGCTTGACTTAGAATTGCCACGAATGCAGCATTCACGCACACCAACTGTAAATTAGATGATCTTAATTCGATTATCAGTTATAGTTTATACCTGCCTTACTCCTAGAATTGTACTCTGCAATCTGCAGGAGATTATGATTTGTCGTATCTGTGCAAAAAGGTGTGTTTCTTAGGGCACTTGGAGAATTGGTAGAAAAAGGTGAAAAGAAGACCTACTTACAGGTTTTAGGAGGATGAAAGACTGAGCCAACAAATTACTTAAGAAATGATCGTGAGCCAATCGTATACTCTCAAAATCTCTCGTGGCGTTTATCTGCTGCAGAAGCTGTGAGAACTGAGACTCCAGTACATCCACCTGATGGAGATGTGAACACACCTCATTAGTGATTTAGGAACTGGGAGTGCTTGAGACCAGCCAGGAGTTTCGAGTAAGAAACTTACTTTCCTTATTGCTACACTTATGTTAGAGGCTGAGGATCCCCTTCTCTCTGGCTCGTGAATGGGGAATTCTATCCAAGAGCAGTACATAATGTGGGGTACACAACAATTTTTGATGCCTAAATAATATCTAAGTAGAAAGGAAAACGGTCACTTTCTTTAACTATGAAAAAAGTATATAGCTAGCATGTAAACAAAGGTATTTGATTGTACTGATTTCTGAATTTTATACTGGGAGATATTATTTGGAATCTTAGGGCAAAGGCTGCAGTACAAAAGCTCAGCCAGATTACTCTGAAGAATTTAGAAAGCCAGGCCCCCTCTCAATTCTTTGAAAACCAAACCAACGAAACAAAAAAGCCCAAAGCTTAACTCGAAGTAGAGTTCACTTAAAGAGGCAAGAGAAGGAACCAGGATGATATGTTAATGAAGGTCCTTCAGAGATGACTGGTTTCTCACAAACATTTAGTAGCACTAGAAAGCTACTAAAGAACTCCATTTCACTGATTCACAAGTCCAAAAACTTTGTAATTGTAGCAATAGTCTGGGAACCTGGAGGAAGCTCTAGACTTGTGAAGAAAGTCCTGATTTCCTTAAGGTACAAGGAATCAGAAACCTGAGACAGGTCTTCAGTGCTCCCTCCATGCATTTCTGCCAGTTTCTGATTAACTGATAACAGTTAATCTTTCTCTGTAATACTGACCTGCAGATAATACTGAAGATTGTCCACAAGGAAAGCCATGTGGTCCCTCAGACGCCACTTGATGGCATCTGTTCTGTTAGATTTCAGGTGTTTGCGTTGCATCTGGAGAGCCCAGCAGTGCTGGAGCTCAGCCTGGACTCGTCGCACACTCAGCAGGTATTTGAACACAACATTGTACCTACAGTCAAAAAATACAAAGTGGTTTAAGACTAAAATCTTCCTCTGCTGCAGGTACTGGAGAATGTAACAATGCGAGAGTGGAAAAAGAAACAGGAGGTGACTGCCAATAGTCATGGCCCATGTGCCCCATGGCACATCTTGCAGAGTAAGATTTCTGCTTGTATTGATTACTGACCTAAAAAATACAAAGCTAGTTCCAGTGTAAGGAGGGGAGCTGTCAATGAAAACACTGTTTGTAAATCAGTGCAGACCTGTCAGCACCTTGCAAGTCTTACTGTCATTGCAATTACTTTCATTATGAGTAAGTGGAATAAGCCATTTTAAGGTTCAGGGAGTGATAGCTCTACCCTTCTCTCCACAGAGAGAAAAAAAACCCCAACACATTAGTGAAGGCCTCAGATCAGGGAACATACAGGGAATATAGAAAGACCATACCTAGTACTTACTTCTCAAGAACAGCAGGAGTAAAAAGAATGTGCAGTGGCCACTGAACTTTGTAAGAAAGGCCCAGAGCTGCCCATCCAGATGTGGGGGCTTCACGTGGAGATAATTCCCGGGAAGGCCCTTCACGAGTCTGAGAAGTATCTAAAAACAAGTAAGGTGCTGAATTATGTTATCTTCTCATTCAGTACAACATGGCAAAAAAGAAAAGGGAAAAGGGAAAGAACAGAATTAAGAAGAGCCAACGCAGTCTAGGCCATCACATAGGGCAGTAAAGGGAACAAAATTAGTATTTCTTTAACTTGAGAGATGGGTAGGTAATAGGATTTGAAAACAAGGTCATCATCTCCCCTCTTAATTTGCTTCTAAAATTGCAAGAAGATACCTTTATGTTCCTTTCCGTGATACTCAATGGTTAAGTGAAGAAGAGGAAGAAGGTTGTCATCATCTAACAGCACCTTATGAGCAGACTGCTGAAATGCAATGTTGACATCTGACAACAAGAGAACACATATCAGCACAAGATGATGCAGCTAGTGCTAATTTTGCACCCATTAATTATTTACTCTTGGTCCTAAAAGACAACACTTATGCACTATTGACACTCTTTTCTTTTAATTCCAGTTTCAAATACCTGCCAGCAGAAGGTTTCTGAGAGTTTGTTTTCACTCACTCTGTGAGACATTCTAATTCACAAGTGCTGTAGTTTCAAAACTAATGACATCACGTAGAGGGTTAAGATAGAGCTCTTCTGTACTGGACATGGCGTAATTACCACTTTCCTGCTATACCAGTGAGGGCAGTTTGGTAAGCACATAAGCAACACTCACCATGTTCAGTTACAGCCGTAGGTGGTGTCTTTAACATGTGCTGGGCAGTGTCAATGAAGGCCTGAAACAGCTCACCTCTTCCCAAAAGGTAAAAGTCTTTTATAATCTGTGGAGATAAATTTTTTGTACCTAACATACCAAAAACTGAGCAGAAATTTTAAGCATCCTAGCTGATAGCACCTATTTTTATTATTTGGACAACTGCTGTTTCAAAACACAGCTGGAGAGCTCTGAATTTCATTCGCTGACTGAAAAATCTACGTTGCCTTTACTTCAAGATGCAAACTACAAAACCACATACACGTACCCCTCTAACTCTGTCTCTGACCAAGTTCTATCAGTGTATGCTCATTCTTGAGACTGGAAAACGAAAACAGCTTTACCTAAATGAAGAAAGCCCAGAGTGTAAGACAGTAAAGTATTTAATAGAAAGAAGGAAGGGAAGAAGGAAGGGAAGAAAGAGCTGCTTTAGCAAAAACAAACTAGCAGTTGCATTACCTTCAGCTGTCCTAGTAGATCTGATTCCTCCACCATCAGTTTCCAAAGATGCTAGTGAAGAAACAAAAATCAAACAACAGAAACCTCCCCTCAGAATTATCTTACCCATCCAGAGAGAGAAGAGTAGCTGCTGTCTTAAAACACTTGTGATATATACAACAAAAGCACCTATACAAAATGCTATATAAAGTACAAGAGCACACTAAGAGTCCTGTGCAGCAGCTTATGCTACCAGTTAAAATTCTTGGTATATATTGGCAAAAAACTCTGCCTAAGAAACATGAAGTCCTGTGACCAAAAAAAGTGCAAATTCCTATGAAATCAGTTCTACCCCAGCTTTGTTCTTGCTTCTCTAACTTCCCCATTTTCTTAGGTTCTCCTTCCTGCCCCAAGTGAAAAAAAGATTAAAAATTGCCAAAGCATGTGCTCAGTGAGATGCCATTATGCTGAAAGCAAATGAGAAGTTCTGAAGTCATTTCAAGTGAAATAAAAAAATATACAAAAATTCCCTTCTTTCCCTCATGAAAAAGCATCATTTTTGTTAATGTCCTTTTGTTATTAGAAATTGGGTTTAGATGAAGCTCTGAGACCAGTCAGAGAGCCCCCTTCTTCCAATCCTTCTCAAAACTTAAGAGCTGCTCAGCCTGCATAGTAGTTACCCTTCCTAGGATGCTCACCTCAGCAACAGTGCTCCGTATCCAGTCAACCACTGATTCAAAGTCCACCAAACTGAAGAGTGGTTGCTGCTTGAGTCGATGTAGCTCTGCTGCAAAAGTGTCCTCCTGGTTTTTTAGGATGGAGCCTGTGCAGCAATGAGAAGTTTTGGAGAGTAAAAAGGGATGCCATTTGGAGACGTGCAGACCCCTTCCAGCACAGCGGAACAGAAACGCTGTCCAGGCAGCGCTGTCTCAGGCCTGGCAAGGGCTGTGGAGGCCTCAAAGTGCAAGTACCAAGGTATAAGATTACTACTGCAAGTACAGTTACAGTACAGACACTTGCCATGGCAGTGCTGTGGTATCAGTAAAACCCCCAAATATTTTCTACCTAAATGGTTGCTGCTAACAGCCCTTCTTCTAGGACTGAGCTACATCTTTGAACCCACAAACTTTTCTGCCACATTAACCACTTGGTTTGGTTCTCCCCATAACCCTGCCCCCTTCAAATCTATCCTACTGCTTGAACTTAGGGACTTTTTTTTTTAACCAACTGAGCTAGAAGACCAATTTCTTTTCCCTTTGCTTCTGCTAATGCAAGAAAACAGTCCAACTGAATTGGTCCTTTGTTCTCTGTAATGTCGCTCAAGTAATTTAAGTACTTTTGCATAGACGTGCTCAAGGTAGAGCCACCACAGCAGTCCTCCCCCATTGGTGTAGGAATATATTTCCCAAACCACCCCCAATGTAAACTTTTCAAGCTCTCAAAGTGAACCATCAGCTAGAATTGTCTCTCCCTTGTTGTCTTTAAGGCTCCATATAATTTGTCTTTCATAGCAACTTTGGGGACCACCTTGCAAGTGAATCTCATGTTTGTGGATGCAAGTTAATGCCATGACACCGTTCTGTAACATATACACTGAGAGCAAGATGTGCCTTTGTGTCTGTCTGCAGCCTTTAGGGAGAGGGATGCAAACTGAAAACAAAACAAGGCCTTTGCAATCACTTTATCCAGAACAGGTGACATAGTGACTTGCTGCCGGAAACTTGGAGACTATGTTTGGAAAGTGTTATTTACTCATCCTGTTCTTACACCTCTCCCTTGGAATCAATCAGAAGCAGAACACTGGGACTACTGCTCTGTCCTGGCACAACTATCCATACAACAGCCAATAGTCAGTGACTGTTGAGGAATTCATTAATGCAGCATTCTGGAAACCACGTGTCAGTCACTCATAAGTGAGCAAAGGTTGCAAGAAAGATATTCCTTACCTTTTCTGGTCAGGTTAACATTCTGATTCTCAAACATCTGTACAGATTCTCCCACAAAGAGGATTTTCTCAGCAACCCGTACAGGAATGTATGAAGGCAGCATTTCCACTCTCAAAGAAAACTGCTTTAGAGACGGAGCTAACATGTTCTCCTCCTCAATCAAGCGCTGCCAGAGACACCAGAGAAAAGAAATCAAGTGCAAAACAGTGTGAGATAGCCAGATAGAAAAGGTGTATTAAGGGGGGGGTGTGGGTGTGGGTGTGAGGAGCCTAGTAAGAACATTGGAAGTAAGCAGCAAGGTAGCAAAACTGATTTGTATCATTTAAGTACGCCAGTAAATTTCCTTATGCTTCTGGTATGCTAGCAGACCTAGAGATATTGCTTCCATCAGAGTGGAGCAGAAGGGGAAAAGAAGCTAAACCTTTGTGGAACAGCAACAAACTGGCTGTACCAAAGGATAATGTTACATCAGCAAAAGGAGTTTTTACTGCAAATGCATTACATCAGTCTTTTGCTGCCATAACAATGTTAATTAGCATTACCAAAAATAATCCTCCCCTACACCCATTCCTATGCTTTAACGCTGTTAGAACACTTGTGATACAGGCCAAATATAAACACCTCCACTAGTAAGCAAATAGGATAAAGATCCAAAGGCTTGCTAGCAAAGACAAGGCAATTTTCTCAGTTCCCGTGAAAGCTTATTTTAGAACAATACAGTAAGTTATTAAATTTTTTTCTGAATGTTAATAAATAAAGAACTCCAAGTACGGAGGCAAGATCTTCCTTCAGGAACGCAATACTGATAATTTCATCTGGCTTTCTTGTTACTGGAGAACTAGTTTCAGTGGTCCATAATCCAGAAAAAATCACCCAAACAAATTTTTGAGAACATCTGCCATCTACAAAATTCTTCATTTCAATAGAAGAGGTCAGTACGAGTTTGTATGCTGATGTTAACAGGTTGGCAATTCTTTTCCTAAGATTCTAGTGACACTTTTAGACAAGGCAATACCCAAGTATTTTATCGGTCTATCCCACTAACACTCAAGATTTCTTATTTTACTCTTTGACTGAAGAATTGCCAACACTGTTGGTCGATAATACTGAAGAGAGAAGTTGCTTAGTCTGCAATTTCCACCATGGACCTAGAAGACTCAACAATTTTCACATTCTTTCTTTATCTGATACAGTGAAATAACAGATTTTTCCACTAACTGCCTTTTAAAGTTTTCCCCTGTTTTTCTCTGGGTGTAGTCTGTTCTCAGCAGAGACTGTTGGCACAGGGCACTTAATTAGTATGCACCACAGAGTGTCTGTGTGGTCACAGCCAAGCTGCATGCACCACACTAACTCCATAGGTGCCCATGAAATGTTTCCTCACCATAAACTAGAGTGTGAATTTAGAGTTGAACTTGCTCCACGCTGTTCTCCATTCGGACACTATTCAAATGCTCATAGTGTGGAAGACTACTCCATTGAGAAAGCTGCTTTGCAAAAGGGCACTCTAAGGGTACAGCATCTACAGGAAGAGTTACCACATTTCACCAGTGTGCTGGCAGGTTGCTCCCTTGCTGAGCAGTCTCTTGACTCTCACACAGCACATTTTCTACCAGTAATGTCAGTAGCATTAACCTGCTAGGTAACATTTGCACAACTAATGGTTGTGCAAGAAAGGCACCTGACCCAGCTGCCCATAGAAAATGTGCAAATCAAGTCAGCAGCCCAGTTCCCCACAGCCTGTCCCTTGCAATTGCTCACACTACCACCAATGCCTGTGTTAAACAGATCCCAGTGTTGACCATAAGGAATGAGAAACCAGTCAGTCAAGAGCAGTGGGCATGCAGCAGTTCCCATTACTTGACATCAGCATCTACACAGATTCCATCCACAGGGCTTTCTGCCCGGGGGCTATCCAACTGTGCCAAACAACATGTCTCTGTCCCTAATGCCTAGCAGCAACCTATTACAGTATTATCTTGATTTACCATCCTAGCAGGTTTCAATACATGTCTGGTGTATCATAGCTCGCACTGAAGCAGAATACAATACACTTCTTCGTTGGTTCCCCAAGACCAAAGATGCCAAGTTATGACTTGTAGGTCTTACCAGGTCCTGAAGTTCTCGTAGCTGTTTTCCTGTAAGTCCCCCAATTCCTAAGTCATCGTCATCTTCCTCAGGTTGGCTGGGGACATTTCCAGAAGAGGGGCCCTGTTTGATAAAGAACTCTTCATGTTGGTCCAGTAGCAATCCATGCAGCATCCAGGCAGAGAGCTGCTTATACATGACTCCATGACACACAGCCAGAATCCTGAGGTCAAGAGAAACAGTCAGGCCTTTGCATACAGTAATCAAAACCTCACTGTATGTCATTCCAGAAGGTCCAGTTAGTCAGCCAGGCAGTATGGCAAGTACTAAATGGCTAACGTGGTATTTTATTTTAATTTTTTTTTTTAACAGAGAAAGGTGGACAAAACTAAAAGGTGCAAAACTAAGCTAACATATCCTCTGAACGTGTGGCTTCTCCATAGAAATCTGCTAGTAGACCACAGGTATAAGTCTGCAGTGGCTGCTGTTTCTATTCAAATGACATTTTAAGTAGTCTGACTTTCTCCACAAGGACATACAAACATCACAACACTCAGTCAGTCACATTTATCATTTTGAAGGATCAAAGATCAGTAACAGGTCCACCATATGCAAAACAATTCATGTAGACTTCAAAAGAAGAAAAAAACACCTGGGTCTGAAGCTTTCTGAGCCCTGAATCCAAAGTATGGAGAAAGCCTTCCTTCCCACCACAAGCCTGCTTCAGATAAATAATGGGGATTGTGATGGTTTTCCCTGCATGGGACTCCTACTTTTATACCATGTAAGGCTGTTTTGCATGCACTGTTTCCACAAGTAAGAAACACACTGACACTAACTCCAGAAGAATGAAGTAACAGTTTTATTGTATCTACATACTTTTCAAGAGCACTGCGAACAGGAGGCAACCCCCCGCAGCTATGTTTGTGGACTGTCTCCAATATCTGGCATCCATGAATCTGCAGAAAGAAAATGTTAGACTAGGTCTGTTATTTGGATCTGTACTGACCTTTTTATACATTTAAACACTACACTTTCAGCTCACAAGAAAATGCCTTAACAAACTGAACAGGTCTTCCAGAAAGAGAGATGTAACACGCTCCAGGTAGTGACAAAAAACACCTTCTATGTGTGGCTCTACACCCAAGCTTCTCTCAATACTTTCCCTTAAAAAAATGTAAGCATCTCCGGATTCTGAAAACATTAGCCTCTGCCTTTTTTATTTCAGGCAACAGTCGGAGAAAACAGACTCAGAAAAGAAAAAATTCCAACCGCCAGCATCCTGTCCTATAAAATTCAAGTCATCAAAGATTATGGTATAAGGGAAAAAGTCAAATCCGGTGTAAATGAATTTGTAAAATACTTACAGCAGAACTAGTAATAGGGCATCCATTATTGAAACTACATTCTTTTCTAGTATTAGAAGTCTGGGATAGGGGCAGAAATAACTTTATCAATTAAAGAGGAAACCTGCTAAGAGAAACTTGCTGCAATTTTACTGTACCTTCTGAGTTTTTATCTGTTCCACCATGACCATCACAGAGGGGAAGAGTAACTGAAACTGCAGAACAAGAAGTGAAATATTGATTCAGGTTGTTATGTAAGGAAGAGAGAAAAAACCTATACTCGAGTAACTGTGGGCAGCAGCTGAACACAGTAATTTAATAAAACTATTCATCTGTCTTTCCCCACAAATTAGAAACATGACATGCAAGTCTCTAGGAAGTATGTCCTCCCTCCACTGGACCAAGATCCACCAAGTTACTACATTCCAGCAGTAGTTCAGGCTAAACACAGGCAGTGAGGAATGTGTGAGGGTCGAGGTGGAGGACCTCAGCTTTGTGTTGAGTGCAGGTGATCCTCTGAGCACGATTAAGGGACTACAGATGCAGAGGCATTAGATAGAAGTGGCATGACATGACGGAGTGAGCCTCGTTTATCCCACCCACTCAGGGAGTGATGAGAGCCACCAAAGAGCACTACCTCTTCATTAATGTGACATACCTGGTCCAAGGAGTAATTAACATGTGAGATGGAAAGATGTGGGTCAGCCAGAAACTATAAAGATAAAGCAATTAATGAAGATTAATTATCACAACCACTGGATGGTAACACTACCCAAGATATGTCAGCTACTAGTCTAGCAGAGATTAATCAAAACCTCTAAAACTGAAAACAAAAGCCCAAATAGTCTGAGACAGCAGTGAGCTCTGACACAGATGGAGCACTTACTGAACTGAAGGAAGAGGGGACAACACTTATTGGGATGAAAAGTAATTTACAATGGCATCTCACAGGAATAATTTGGAAGGCATCCCTAATGTGGAAAGGAAAATACCTTGTTTCATCTTAGAAACTACTACTAGCATGTCTATTGCAGAAATGACAAGTTTCCACAATCTGTCAGCAGCACTACAGCCACTTGGTTCTGTATCTCTCTCCTTTACCTCTTGTTCCAGGTCAAGTAGTGCCTGTCGATAAGGCTGCAGCACTGAATCAAGACCTGTGCAGAAGGCTCTCAAATAAATGCCATGTAATCCACTCTGGTTTTGCTGAGATGGATGGTGATCCTGAAACCAAACAATAAAATCTGCATCAGCACCCTAGTGCAAGTCTGAAGAGTACCCTAATATCTGTGCAGTGTCCCAGCGGTAGTCACTGCTCCAAACATGTTGAAATGCACCTTAGCTCGCCATAAAGTGATCAGAAAAAAAAATACAACCCTGTCACAAGGAGAGTTACTTGAGCAGATTTATATTTAGGGTCTATTATATTATATTATAGGTCTTCTGTGGACCTATGCAAGCGCTGGGAGCCACTGGTACCAGTGCTTCTTTTCTTAAGCATGCCTCTTGGATCTCAGGGCTCTTCACAAATCTTGAGGAGGACTACAAGAGAGTCATGAGCATCCCGCTCAGTTCACAAACTCTGGCTAGTCTGCTGTGGTCAGAAATTATTACAAGACTTCCCCCAGAACAAAATTTTATATTTGGTTCATCTTTCACTGCTCTCTACCCTTACGTGCATCGCAGAGAGCTCTCTGGAGCTCTGCTCGGTGCGAGCGCGGGTGCGGGCCCCGGGCCGCGGGCCACCCCTGTGTCCTGGGCAGCTTGGCCTTACTGGCACTGCCGCGCTCCTCCCGGGAAACACCACGGCCAGCGGCCCCACCTGCTGCTGCACGTGTCCCGTGTACTGCTCCACGAATTCGGCGAAGCGGATGTAGTCGGTGCCGAGGCGGCAGAGCCGGTTCAGGACGCTGGTCTCGCTGGGGTGCAGAAACGGCAGCTCCTGAGACACCTGGAGTGGGAAACAGCGATGACGGACGGAAGGACGGGCGGGCCGCGCGGGGCGG